>JAFBJT010000104.1:0-19504 GCA_016785325.1 Chascanopsetta lugubris
CCCCCCCCGACAAGACTCTTTTTTTAAAGGAGCTCCAAATTACATCGTACACTTGTAGAATGACAAAAAGAGCTTTCTATTTCTAGTCTGAAGATGGCATTTAAGGCAAAGGATGTGTGCACCATCATTTTAACAACACTGAAAATACAAATGAAGAACTATGTTTTTATCCTTAGAGGTCCAAAATCACGGGTGTCTTTGAAGGAAGGATGATTAATGTTTTTGGATGGCAAACTCATCCTATACATGCATGTTATACCTCAACATTCCTGCTTATATTAAAGATATTGGTCGACTTCAAGAGATGCTTGAATGTAATGGTTGTAGAATTAGGACATCGCTTTATTTGCAATGTCTGTGCTGTCTATCTGACGTCAAAACACTTTTGCCAGCTTGAGAAATTCAGCTGTGATTTAATGATAGTAAATATTGCGATATAATGAGGAAACATTGACTAGCTTGAACGAAAGTTAAATTTCTCAGCTTTACATGGGCCCTTCAAATCCATCACTTTTGACCCACACCCCTGTTTGAGTTGCATGGACTGCTGTAACTGAGTTGGGCCTTGAGGCCAAGGACCTAATTGACCTCATTGTTAAGTGCTTTTATTCAATTTGAAGAGTATGTCCATCAAGGGCCAATCTTTGTTACTGGCTCAATGTCTCTTATAGATATACACATGCACAGCATGCTTACTGGTTGTTAGGTGAGTGTTTTGGGATTGTTACCTTCTGTAAAATGTATTGTTTTGTAAAGAGTTTCTCAAAGACTTATTTTCCTCTCATTTATGTTGAAATTGCCTTTTAACATCCACATTTTTCTCCTCTTTCCTTATTCTGTCAACCAGTGCTCCCTCCGGTCCTTGTACCACGGCACAGCGAGTTCAACCCTCAACACAGCTTGCTGGTTCAGTTCCGTAACCTCACCCACAATGAGCCACACATGCCCCTGAATGCCACCTTTCCAGAGTCCTTCCAACAGCCACACAGTGGGGGCGGTAGCAGCAGCAGTGGAGGAGGGGGTGGAGGCTCTTTCCCCATCTCTCCCAACTCGCCCTATCCTCCTTCCCCAGCCAGCAGTGGTACTTATCCAAATTCTCCTGCCAGCTCGGGGCCCTCCAGTCCATTCCAGCTCCCAGGTATGAGATCTGTGCCCATTAACCCGACCTTAGTCAAAAATGCCAGGCTATTGTGTTTTTTTCTGAATTGTTGCCATGTTTTCAACTCGGGGCTGTCTGCCGACACTGCTCTCTGGTTATTTCTATGTTTGATGGAACATAGGGGAAGTTATTTTTTGTAGTCAGTGACAAGTCCTTCAGGTGACTCCAGTTTCAAATGGTTTCATTTAAAACACACATGTTTAGAAACATTTGGCTGAAACAATGAGGTATTACTTTCCTAATAGATATCTAAAATTCCAAAGAATTCAATCTCTATATGAAATAGTTTTAACATGCCAATTTTGATTATAAGGCAATGAAAGTTTTAAATCCTCCCTACATGATTTCATAGCCACGTCAAGTTATATTTATACAAATTTTAAAAGGTTCAGCCTTCGATGAGAACAAAAGAAATGCCGGCTAAGCAGTTTTCAGCAGAGCCAGAGCTGCTGGGCGCCGTCAAGTCACCAACTCAGTGAAGCAGGCTGCTTTTCCGTCTCATTGATCTGACTGGAGACAGTTGTACTCGCATAAAGCAACATCTTTTGTTATGGTAAAGAGAATAGAATGTCATTATTGTCTTTGTCCAGTACAACACAATTGAAAAATTAAATCCTCGACTGCATAAAACATCTAAAAAAGATATGTATATACACATACATCACACAAACCTCCTGCTACTTATTGCATGGTATATATTGCACAGTGAAAATGTCAAGTTTTGTTGGTGTGTAGTGATGTTTTTGCGTTTGCATGGAATCTGTTGAGGGCAGCAGTTCAAACAGAGTGTGTGAGGGGGAGACAGGTCCCTGAGAATGTTCTGTGCCTTCCTGGGCAGATCTGACAGAGGGGAGAGAGACGTCCATTTTTTTTGAGGACGTCTTGACGACCCTGTGAAACACTTTCTGTTTTTCCTGGGTGTTCTGAGAAAATACAGTTTCTGCTGTGCCTACACTTGTTTTACTCAAGTGTCGTGTCTGTGTTCACGTTTGTGGTTTTATCTTTTGTTGTGTTCTGCTTCGGTCCAGATCTTTTGGTCCATCTGGTGGCTGCAGGCAGTTGGGCAGTTCTAGTTTTTAATGGCAATATAAGATTAGGGCTTATTTCATTTGAACTGCCGTCGTCATCCACGTCCATCAGAGATATTATTACAGAAATGTCCCAAGTGTGATCTAAGAGGGTCCTTTCTGTTTTGTTTTTTTCTTTATTTCCAGTCTGAATCTGAAGGAGCTCATATTGCCTCTGTTCAGAGTGGGTGAACATGTGGTTTACAAAGTGAGGGATATGTGTAATCGGACACCATTTCCGGGGTTCAGATCCTGCAATGATTGGAGTCTTGGCAGATAGTGTGTGCATGTGTGCTGTTGTGAGTGGTGTCACACCGACCATTTGCCAGCAACAACAACTGGACTCATCCTCACTAACTGCTCTCTTACTTTCTCAGCTGACACCCCACCCCCAGCCTACATGCCCCCTGATGAGCAACTGGGCCAGGAGGGTCAGTCCATGGAAACGAGCAGCAGCCTGGTGCCACAGAACATAGCCAGAGGAGGTGAGAAATGCCTTTATTTACACTGTCTACACTCACTACACACACACACACACACACACACACACACACAGTATCACACACAGATCAGTCTAAAGAGCATAAACATAAATCTCTGACTGTTATATATATATATATATATATACATATAGTTTCCATATCCATTACAGGCGTTAATGGTATCCAGTTTCAGCTCATTGTTTAATAAATTCAGTCCCAGTGATGTAACAAAGAGTATAAATAATACACCTACATACCAAATGATTGTATGTTACTTTTGGGAAGAATTTATTATTAAGAGTATTTCCTGTATGCTGGTTTCAGGTGAATTGTGAAAGATGTGTGTAGCAGTGGGATAGATTACTGCCCCAGATGCATGGATGGAAATGTACCTGTTTTTTTGCCACATGTTTGCGAACACATTATGGCTGTGTGACAATGCTCTAAGTCCTGGACATTCTTGGTAGTTGATGCTATGTGTGCACCAAGTGCAATATGCATATGGCCTGTAGGGTCAGTGACAATGTCCAAAGCAACCGGCAGAGAAACATGCCATACCAACATGCCACTGTTATGTTTGTTATTTTAGAATTACAACAAGTCTTGAAGTAGACTCACTTGAACACACACCCCTTAAACAGCAGCTCCCTCAAATTCAATCCAACAGTACCAATTGTCATACATTTTTGACAATAACCTTCATATCTGAATATTGATAAACATTTCTTTGACAAATGAATGAAAATATTAGATATCACAAAATGCCCAAAAGAATCCTTGATCTACTCCCTGATCTGGACCTGCTAAAAACTGCTTTCAGTACAGTTGGACACAAGCGCTGACATGCTACGTAGAAGCAAAGCATTTTCTGTTTTTGGGGTGGGAGTTGGTGGATAAATGTAAAGATGTGTAAGTCAACCTAAGCAACAACATCCAAGTATCATCAACACAATCGTGAGATTCTTAGAAAAACTACGTGTTGTAAACTACGTCTACGTGTGTCAATAAGACATGGGTCAGAAATCTCTCAAAGGTTTTGGGCAGGAGTCAAAAGTCAGTTTTTGGCTGGTTGAAAATCAGACGTGCTGCTGCGTTCTGGTTCATCTTATTAGTCTTATGCCATCCTGACAGTAGTTTTGTCAGTTCATATGAAAGACAAAAATGGAGAGATAAACAAGATAACCTCTTTGGGAATGACCATATTATTCTTCATCAGAATAATGACAGTGAAATAAGTCTTGTGTATTCATTTGTCATTCGTTCAGTTTGAGTCACCAATGGTTCTTTGACCTGTTGTTTTCTTAGATGTGCAACCAGTGGAGTACGAGGAGCCAAGCCACTGGTGCTCTATTGTCTACTATGAGCTCAACAACCGTGTAGGTGAAGCTTATCACGCCTCTTCAACCAGCGTTCTGGTGGATGGCTTCACCGACCCTTCAAACAATAAGAACCGCTTCTGCCTTGGATTGCTGTCCAATGTCAACCGCAACTCCACAATTGAAAACACCCGTCGACACATTGGCAAAGGTAGAGCCAACACGCAGATGGATTTGATACTCGTACTGCTCTTTGAGTGTCCTGACCGTATTTCTTCTATTCACCAGGTGTACACCTTTACTACGTGGGAGGGGAGGTGTATGCAGAGTGCCTCAGCGACACCAGCATTTTTGTGCAGAGCCGTAACTGTAATTACCACCATGGCTTCCACCCCACTACTGTCTGCAAGATCCCAAGTGGATGCAGCCTCAAGATTTTCAATAACCAGGAGTTTGCTCAGCTCCTGGCTCAGTCCGTCAACCACGGCTTTGAGGCCGTGTATGAGCTTACCAAGATGTGCACCATTAGGATGAGCTTTGTCAAGGTAAGGGCTCCAGTAGGTAGTAAGAAGACCAGCCAGGACAGCCGTGTCTTATTTGTTGTTTTAAGCCGTTAACTCCAAATATAATTAACACAACAATGAAATGCTTTAAACAGCCTTCTGTTGACACCATGGCTCCCTGTGCATTCAGAAACATCATACCAGTCTGTGGTGAATCCTTGACAATGTCTTCTGCTATGTTGTCTTAGCTGCTCAAACATGTCCCCAGATTATCTGGAGTTAAGTGTATGCCCGAAAAATCCTGTAGCGTCTTATAACTCAATGTAAATATAAGCGTCTCTCTTACTCTTGTGCGATATGTTCCGTCTCTTAGGGCTGGGGAGCCGAGTACCACCGACAGGACGTCACCAGCACCCCCTGCTGGATTGAGGTGCACCTTCATGGGCCCCTTCAATGGCTGGACAAGGTGCTAACACAAATGGGTTCTCCTCTCAACCCGATCTCCTCTGTGTCCTAATAATGGCTTTATGGAGCTTGGGATAACACCCCCGCCCCCCCAGTGATTTATAATTTAAGGCAGTCTTAACGGCTGAACTGTTTACACTTACGTTGGGGAGGAATGACGAAATCTGGTCGGAAATTCAGCAGCAGCAGCTAGAATCCAGTTGTTGAAACTGAGTAACGATACAAGCAGATTCCTGGAGAGAGTGAGGAATAAGGAATTCCCAAGAAGCAGTTATGACATGGACACACTACAGCTTGGCGGTTTTACATTTGCAAGAATTGGGTTCCCCTATGTCAAGCTTGAATCTGTCTAATATTAGTTTTTGCTTCAAATGTTATTGTTTTTTTTTCTTTTCCTCAGATGATTTTATTCTCTGTATGTGTAGTTGTATTGAAACAGAACTCTTTCACTACTTTACCTTATGTCCGACAGATACATTTGAATTTTACCAAAATCTTTTCTTACGTTGTCGTTTCAGTGTCGGATATTTACAGTTCTAAGATGTAGACACATGTTTGTTTACCTTTAGGCTCAGATATAACAGTTGCTTTCTTTTTTTATAAACTCCACTGTTAGGAATTAACACTGAGCTACTGCCGTTTAAGAAAGTTGCAGATGCCAACCAGATAGTTTTAAAAGTTGGGAGATCAATCACAGACGAGATAACATGCAATAAGCTAACGGTGTGATATGTTGCATCTATTGCAATAGAAGTATTCATAAATGATATAATCGGACTGTTGACAACATTGTTATTACTGTTTCTTGTTTGTACTCTCAAGTTCAAGTAAGAGTGACTGTATTTTCCATACTCACCATATTAACAATATTGTGCACTCGTGGAGTTTGTTGAGGCATATTACATTTTGGCGTGGGTACCAAGGCATTATATTTAGAGATAAATGTCTTCATTAGTTCAATAAAATAAACAGGTTATTTGGTAACAGTGATGGTGGAGTTTCTTTTTTCCCAACATTTCAGCAGAAACCTAAGGGCTTGATATCAATGGACAGTGTGGAAATATGCTCAATCAACATGTACACAAAGTCAGATTGTTACACTGGGCATGCACAAATCTAAGCGGTGATTTACTGTGTTCATTAAGGACTCGTGATGGATGGGCACCCATTTTCAAACCTGAAGATTTAAACTGACACCTATCACAGTTATAAAAGTGCAACAAATACAAACATTAAACTCCAACTCTACTATATTGCCAGCAGCTTAGATTGCCCTCATATACAACATCAATAAAGTCATTAAAATCCAATAATATTTTTTATAGTATTCCCTCCATCAACAACCTGTGAATGAAAGTCTAGACTGGGAATATGGTTCTTGTGGACGTCTCCACTGACCCTCCAAACTAAAGGTCTCGATAAACAAGAGTACACAAGTCCCCTGAGACCACGCCATGAATCTTTTGGAGGTAAAACAAAAGAAGCATTGTATTCAAACGTTCACAGATAAGAACATAGAACATTTACACTGTCTGACTGCAGCTCATGAAAACTGCAGATGCATCACCAAGGCCCATCCATTTGAATCTGCAGCCTTGCTGCTGTCAGTAAATCACAGCGATCCTTTAAAGGCACAGTGTGTACGATGTGACGTGGACATGTGAGGTTCCACGTCACAGCCCCTGAGCCTTACCTCACCCTCCCCTTCCGTACATCAGTATCAGTGGTGGCCTCCAGCTATTAAAACCCAGAGTGCATGTAGTGTCTTCGATTCAGGGCTGTACAAAAAACATGATGGTGCAGCATGGTGGCCTCCGATGACGATGGATTGATGTGTACATACAATATACATTTAATATACATGCATACATACTTTGGGGCAGATGTGGCTGAGGGGGTCAGAGGACTTGTCCTTGACCCCCATTCTGTTTGGGTAAAGTGCTTTGAGAGGTCTTCAAGACTTGATAAGACGCCACAGAAATACAGACTATTTACATGCACACAAAACAGAGTTATTGTTCTACGTCCTCTTTTCTGTCAGGGATTGGGGTAATTACACTAAATGAACACACTGGACCTTTAATGATTGACATCACTCATACACATGAATGGTGATTGAATGATCTTCGATCACCCACAAGCTGCGGTGACTGGCCCTGACATCGATACCCCGAACGGCCCAATGCACACTGTTGGAAACACCCCGCGACTGGATAAGGGGTTGAACATGACATGAAATGACACCCACAAGTATGACTAACATCAGAGACATGATGAATACTTCCGGTATTTTAAGAAACACTCTGCATATCGGGTGCATTTTCCTCATTTATCGGCTGGATATCTAAATATATCACATTGTACAGATATCGCCGTGAGTCTGAGGCGGTGATACTGTGGCGCAAGGAACACTTGTATGTCAGCTCAGAAACCAGTAAGACTACTTCCTATTGGTCCACGTTGGTATTTACCGTAAACCTTCCAAAATGTACATCCCCTGAATTTAGAAATACGAGCAGCGAGTTGTATTTACACATATTACTTCTCTTTTCATTTTCATTTCAAATTAATAGATTATCTCCGCTCGTTATTCAACACGAAATGAGCTGCCATTTGTTTTTGTTTTTTTAAACTGGCCGTGTGCTAAATTTGTCTTGCGCCATTTTAACCCGATCAGCCGGATGTGATGTGGCTCCCAGTGAACAAGCCATAGATAAACACGTAGCCAGACGAGCAGGTGCCACGATTTTAATATTTCGGAGAAGCTGCCGGCCGAATGGAGTAGCTGGTTCGAAAACAGAGACAGCAGCAGGCGAGCACACTCCGCCATTGTCACCGAGAAACGAGTCGATCGCGCGCACAGAGTTGGTGAGTCCTGCAACTGAGCGCTACCAGCTAGCATGGGAACGCTAGCTAGCAGCGGCTAGCTACCTTCATTACCTGTCTTTGATAACAATAGGTAGCCTTTGAAGTGCAACGGAGTTACTGTTGCTTACACAGAGATACTGACAGAGGTTCTGTGAAATAAATGACGGGTCTACAACGCCAGGTTTGACTTTCGTTTCCTCTGTGAGCTGCCACAAGGCTAGCTGCCTTTCTGACTCCAGATTTCACTCCTGGAGCTTTAGTGTAAGTAAGTTTGCTTTATCGTTTTGGGGAAAGACAAGAAACTCCTGTTTTCTTTGAGGTCCTGTCAGAATTCTGTTGGTTTAGCTCAACGTTTACTTGTGGGGAGGAACCTGCCATTGTCCAGTATGTATGATAATAGCACTGTATTTAAAGAACATATGGATAAGAAGCGTCTCACAGTAAATACACAAATACAACCATATGAAATGACATTGCTGACCGAATAATGATGGTGATCCTGAAAATTCAAATAGCCAAAAAAAAGCCTTATAGACTTGGGTTCATATGGTTCATGTAAAGCTGCAGATTAAGCATTTTAACCCCAACATTCATCAATTAAGCAGTCGCCTTGTTTCCACCAAGGCCAATTCAATGTAAAAATGCTACATTGTATAAAAATAGTGTCAAAAAGGTTGAAAGACCTGTATAAAGATGAGATTTGACGCCTTTATCGTAGTGACAATTGTTGATATATTCAATTATAAACGAAAGGTTGTCAAAGTGGAGCTTTTTAAAGGATTGCATGACGTAACAGGTTCTTCTTGAATGTGAAAATGTATAAGATTCCTCACTACAAAATTAGCAGTAGAAATAAAGATCATGATAGATTAATAGCTCAATCTGGTGCTGTAATCTCAACCTTTTAATCCTAAACCTGACAGATCTTCAAGATATAATTCTAAGGTAGTTTCAGAATTGATCATAAGAGGACCGCTGCTTGTTGTAGTTTCTTGTTTGATTGTTTTTTTTATTTTTTATCAGAGTTAATCTATAATTGATTTATTTCAGATTGAAACATGAATGTGTACAAAACTAACTTAAGCCATGTTTGGATTCTGAGCATGTGATGATTTTCAAACTCCTTTGAGCTTCGGGAGAGAAGCTTCTAGTCTGTTATATCACTACAGAGCAGATACAAACAATTGGGGTTGAGATAATTATGTTTTACTATGAATTAAACCTCATAGGCGAGTTAATTACCACTGTTGGAACAAATCACCGTGCCTCAATCAGTCAGGCGGCTGGAATTTGGCAGGTGAGTTTTTTGGGTTTGGATGATTGGTCTGATGACATGACACCGAGGGCGGAAAGAAAACTGCCCTATTCAATGTTTCACGGCTTCAGAAAAAGATGTTCATGCAAATGTTGTTAGCCTTACAGTTCTCACCTCGGAATGTATTTGCATCCTGTTCAGCCACACGAGTCAACTCTCATATCTAACCTCTCCTTTTTCTTCTTCTCCTCTTCCCCGCTGTTATCGTCATCCTCACTTTCTAGAGCCAAATACAAAATGGTACGAGCAACATTGGTGACGGCCACCAGTCTGGCTCTGACTGGAGCTGTGGTCGCACACGCTTACTTGCTCAAACATCAGTTCTATCCAACTGTGGTCTACCTCACCAAGAGCAGCCCCAGCATGGCGGTAAGAGCCAGACTTATGTGTTTCAGATATTATACTCAATTTGATCTCTTATACTCTGGAAATCCATATCATTTTTTCCCTCCTTGTTATTTCTGTCAGGTTTTGTACATTCAGGCCTTTGTGCTGGTCTTTCTGCTGGGTAAATTCATGAGGAAGGTCTTCTTTGGACAGCTTAGAGCTGCAGAGATGGAGGTAAAGTTTGTTTAGTTTGATCTTGCTCACACATTCATGTTACGTGTTGCAAATGACAGAAATGATTTAGATACTTCCTTTTCCATTGGTTTCAAAACCCACAGGTCCCCGTTGTTAGTGGGGTTTTTGAGCAAATGCTACATTGGTATTCACACTCGGGACAAATGACTCTGAACCCACTGCAGCGTTTCGCTGGCTTCAGTTCCATTTGTCTTTGAAGGAGCATAAAGCCAGTGTGAACATGCTTATTTCCTGTGCTGTGACGCAAGCACGGAAAAATTCCTCCCTACTTTCTAGCGCAACCCTGCATTGCACACTTTGTGTCTGGTCTCATATAAACATCCCCGTGGGTGATTATAGCTAAACATATTTTCTACTTTTTGGTGAACAGTTATTCACCTGAAGGGTTTAATCCAACACTGGCAAGGTAACGAGACAAGAGTCCTTCTCTTGATTCATGGCTTATAAAACAGATGTGCCATTGGGATGTTGTTGCTCTCTACTTCTTGGCCATTATTATTAGAGCATGACATGAACATTGACACATCACTGACGCATTGATTCTAAAGAGAAAAAAAAGAAAGAAAAGGAAAAAAGTATCAACATTACAAGGGAGACAAACTCCTGACAATAGGAGCAGAGATATTTTGCCTTTTAATAGCTCATTTGTTCATGAAGAAAATCTACACATTTCAAATGGACAGACTTAATGAGAGTGAACCCCCTTTTTCAGCACCTCATCGAGCGCTCCTGGTACGCCGTCACTGAGACCTGTCTGGCCTTCACTGTGTTCAGGGATGACTTCTCCCCTCGCTTTGTCGCCCTCTTCACACTCCTCCTCTTCCTCAAGTGTTTCCACTGGCTGGCCGAGGACCGGGTGGATTTTGTGAGTGCTGACAGAGAAACGACTTCCTTGCTGCGCACAGTTCTCTGTATACTTCCTCCACTGCGTCTTCATGAAGTACACAGTGTGAACGTTCAAATGGCTGCATGGCAGTTGAATGGGCATTATTATGTGACGTGTCACTGTTTGTAGTTCAGTTAAAAGGTAGCATTTGAAAGTTTTAACAACTGGTTTTAGTAAGTACTAGTCTTGAGTTGAATCTGTAATGAACTGGAATATATTCAGGTTTCTCTGCTCTTTTTCTTCAGGGGAACTTTGCCACAATTCCCTGCTACAGAGATGATATTTCAGGTATCCCTTAAACAACAAAGTTTTATTTTCTTGTTAGATGGAGCGCAGTCCAAACATCTCTTGGGTTTTCCACATGCGAGTCCTGTGTAAGTACATTTCCATCAATCAATCCTCTCTACTCCTCCATGTTGGCAGTTGGCACTTCTTTCTTTTATACTTTAACTTCATTTTACTTTTTTGTTCTCTCAGTGAAGAGGTATTTTCGCTGAATGAAACTGCATGTAAATCTTTATTATTTTTTATTTTTTGCACATAAGAGCAGATGTTCCCCAGCGTGAGAGCCCCTTTAACAGACCATAGCACTAACAATTCTACTGAGGAAAGGTGCCGTTTGGCATTCAACTTTGTGCATTTGATTCCATGACAGCTGTTTATTGTTGGTAAATGGAAAACTACTTTTTCGATTCTGTAAAGCGTATACATATACACCGTTCTTTACTGTCTGCAGCTCTCATGGGACTGCTGGGTGTCCTGGACTTCCTGTTTGTCAATCATGCCTGTCACAGCATCATCACCAGAGGAGCCTCAGTCCAGCTTGTTTTTGGATTTGAGGTTTGTTGTTACTTGAATTGAAGCTTTGAAAATGTATGTTGTTAACAAAAAGTGTCTTTGAACCCATCGATTTTCACAATATTTCACAGTTTTTATCGTCCATTTATTTGCAGTTGGATGTAGTTTATAGTGAAGGTATCTTCCTCACCAATGGATTTATGTTTACACCAGTTACTTGTCACAACAATTAGATGGCAAGGTCGTGGAAAAGCAGCTTTTAAACTGGGCTTAAGATATTCTAGTTTCCAGAAACCTTCTTCACGGTTTCTTCTTCAGATCCCTTTGTAAAGTGGATGTGGTTCTAGTGAGTCCATGAATGAAAATGAGACGACTCACTCTGAGCAAGTGCTTAGAAAATACACCTTAAAGATGCAGATGGTTCAGTGCAGCTGAGTTGGGGTGGATTACTACTTGTCTGCACCACCTCCGGCTTGAACTCTGCAGACGTTTCTGTGTTAATGTTTTCTGTTTGGAGAAACGGCCACTGGACAACTACAGTACAAGTTTTGACCCCACCCATTATACGTATTATATACTTTTTCCATTTGACTGGATTTGTGATTTTGGGTCGGACCGATGCCATAGCCTTTGCAGAGACACACTCGTGGACCCCTACCTTGAAAATGTAACGCGCATAGCGCACCAACACAGACCAGACGAACACACACCAACACACACCACTGCACAGCTACGTTTTCCCACACCTGTGAGGGGCGTGACCCTCAGCATTACCCCGACAGATGCCCTTTCCTGCCTTTACTCATGATTCTCTTCATACTTGATCGTTGCACCATCCTAATCTCAAATGCCGGTGTGCTCTGTGCTTATCGTCAGTACGCCATCCTGCTGACTATGGTGCTGACGACCTTCATCAAGTACATCCTACACACTGTTGACCTGCAGAGTGAGAATCCATGGGATAACAAGGCCGTCTACATGCTCTACACTGAGCTCTTCACAGGTAGTGTTTGCTCCATTGTACTTGTGTATTCTGCTATATTTCACACAGCTACTCTCGATGATCATCCCCCCTCCCCCCCAGTATGTGATGATAATAATGTTTATTATATGACTCCAGGTTTCATTAAAGTGCTCCTGTACATCGCCTTCATGACGATCATGATAAAGGTCCACACCTTCCCGCTGTTTGCGATCCGACCCATGTATCTGGCCATGAGGTGAGCAGCTTTATTGCGTCTGTTTTGTCCCAGTGTGTTTGTTGTCAGGGCCACTGCCAAAAATCTCAAAAGGCATTGAATTGAATCCATGAAGAAATAAATACATTTTAGCATAGTCCAAAACATGTAGATGTGGCAATTAGATTTGGTAAGTAAAGATATTTTCTTATCTATTAATTTCAAAAATATTAATTTTGGGAAAAAGATGAACATTCGATATAAAATACATCTAAATGATCTATAAAATGATTTCATGCTTAAGGCAGATTTGATGTATTATGTTGTTTTTTTTGTCTCCACCAGGCAATTCAAGAAAGCTGTAACAGATGCCATAATGTCTCGGAGGGCCATCCGCAATATGAATACTCTGTGAGTAACCTTGAAACATTCCTGGCTTTGACTAACCACTTTCCTTCTGTGTGCACATCAACTGTCAGTCAGTGATGTTCAACAGTGGGGTAGAAGTGACCTTGTGGATAAAAAAGTGCACCAACTGTTCAACCTCAGGGGATGGTTCAGTGAAAACAGATTGAGAGGCATTTAAAACCAAATCAATATATTTAAATAAATTGTCACAGTTCACCAGAATAAGGTCTGAGAAATGTTTTCTTTTGGCATTTTTAATGTCGGTCCTCTGGTTCGGACGCCATCATCCCGTTAGTATTTGAAGAGACGCCCTGAGTCTGGACCTTTTCCACCTGCGCTCAGGTCTGCGTCATTCACGCCTCTCAGCTCCAGTGGGTTCACTAATCCATGGCTCAGGTTTAGTCTGAGGCTTCCTGGTCTTTGCTGGAGCCACCGACTAAGGCAGGTTTGGCAGGTGGAGTTAAACCAGCGTGCGTTGGCTCGTTTGTGTGCTACACAGCAGTTTGATAGGCATTAGCATATTTTTGTTGTGCACACGTTTGTGTGGAAGTTGGATCCTCTCACTTTGTACTTCAATATTTGGTCTGTAATGTTTGTCATTTCACCTCAGCTGCTGCTGACTTTGCTCTCCATTTCTGTCCTGTTTGCTTGTGGTTAGATACCCGGACGCTACTCCTGAAGACCTCCAGGCTTCCGACAATGTCTGCATCATCTGCCGTGAAGAAATGGTCACCGGAGCCAAGAAGCTTCCTTGTAATCACATTTTCCACTCAAGGTATTTGAGTCTTTGACTTCCCGCTGCAGCTTGGACGGCAGAAGATGTCCGCAACTTAACGATTAGTTTATAACTGCAACTTTATGATGAGTTCCTGTCGCTGCTACGACAGGTTGACAGTCCTGAAACACCGTGTAAGCTCCTGTCCCTTCCTCGCAGAAAAACCCAGACTGCTTTGCTCACACTGCTGGTCCAGTCTCCTGTGATTGGTCCTTCACCTAAAGACAGAACAAAAACACGGAAAAAGCCAAAGGGGTCATGACAAGGGGTGTGACGACTCGCTAAACTTACCAGACCAGACAGTGCACAATACTGGGTTCACAGGGTTGAGACAATGGTATTTTAACACTTTACTTGAAACTTACTTGATGAAATATATCACTGGAGAAACGGCCAAGAAATTCAAAGTGTATAAACCAAAAAAAATAATGATATCGCGAAGAACAAGTCATAAGCAAAGCAGTGCTGGAGGTGCAAACAGAAACAAACAACCTTCAAGCATCAAACTGAGGCGAGACATGCGTGTCGCTGCCTAAGATACAGTGTGGTCACGTGCTTTTTCAAGAATTCAAGCAAGTCTAACCTCTTCTGAAACACTTGAGGCCCTTGGCCGCTAACTGTGTCTCCTGCTGTCGCAAAGACATGCAACAGGTAGCGAGGATGGAAAGGAGAATGCTTTGGTAAGTGGATCAAACAAGACGCCGACAGCCGTTTGATGGAAGCTGCAGCTGTTTTGCTTTCTTCTGTAGTGGAGACGGCCTCGCACTTGTTGTGGTCAAGCCGTGCGTTTCGCTCAAGGGACTCATTTTGGATTTTTAAAAGGGTTTGTTTAGAAAAAATACAGGGTTTTTCACACTTTAAACGCTGTTTATTCTCCTAAAAGAGGCCAAGGAACAAATATAAAATAGGTCCTTTAAGTGTTTCGATGGGTATTTTTTAAAATGGTGGTGTTGCCTGTCCTCTCCACAGCTGCTTGCGCTCCTGGTTCCAGCGGCAGCAGACGTGTCCCACCTGTCGCATGGACGTTCTCCGAGCTTCCAATAACAATCAGACTCCTGCCCCGGCCCAGGCCCCGCCCCCTGCCCCAGCAGCCCCAGCCAACGTGCCTGCACCCCCACCTGCTAATGGTGAGAGTCAACACCAGCACGTATGAAGACATCCCCATATACCTAATGCCAAGTGTGAAGCCAGCAGGCACTCGTGTTCAGTGCTCATCATTCAGTCATGCGTGTACCTGAAGTATTCCCACACCAACACTCCTGTTTCTACACATGTAATATTCCTTAACGCCTGTTTTCATGCCTCTGCGCCAAAACTGCATCTTTTAAAACTACCTTAGTATATTTGTTTGCCAACTAGAAAATCACATCTTATCTGTACATCCACAAATCACACTTGGTCTCTGGGCTTCACATGGTGAACCACATGGTACCAACCTCTGTCCTTACACCCTCAGCAAGAGTAAGGAAAAACCTCAGACCTCTTTATTTCTTCAAATAATTCGAATAAATACAATAATTACAGATATGATCATTATAATAAATAATTATTTCTGCCATTTCTCCCCTTTCACTTACATTTCAACACGCTATTCATGATTTGGAAACACAAAACATGCATTTGAACTCTACAGATAAAGGAGAAGCCTTTCCGTAATCACCATCATCCTCCAATGAAAATAGTCTTTGTTTTGTTTGTGTTTGCTCTCCAGTAGCGCCTGGTATGTTGCCAGGCTTCCCTCCTGGCATCTTCCCATTTTGGGGTCCCTTTCCTGCAGTTCCTCCTCCAGCTCCAGCTCCAGCTGAAGCTCCCGGTGCCTCTGATACTCCACAAAGCAGCACAGAGGCCACACAGGAAGCAGGTGACGAGGGTTACGACCTACACGGGTTCTTTGTTTCCGTAACCAGTTCTATTTGACCTGTGTCTATAGACAGCAGACTTCACTTAACTGTGTGTGTGTGTGTATTCATTCATCCATCCATCCATCAGGCACCAGTCAGGCCACATCATCCACAGCCGACTCCTCCACAACAGCCGCTGCTCCTGGAACAGGGATCCCAGGTTTCCCCTTCTCCCTCCCTCCTCCTCCCTTTCCCACTGCACCATGGCTGCCCATGCCACCACCGCCTCCCTTTGGTGAGCACACGTTTCCTGCGCTGCCTCGCACCCAAACCACGCACACAAGCAGTCAATTGGAAGAGGTCAAAAATGGAAAAAGCTTGAATCCACATGCATCCAGTGATAAGGGCCAACGCTGGAAATCTAAGACAGGTTGCTGGGTCAACAGATCTTGAAGAAGCTGCTTTTGTCCCTTGCTTGTGCCGTTCTGTTTGTTTGAATATTGACAAGCAGCAGTTGAACCTCGGGAACATTTGTCGGTTGTGAAAGCCGAGAACCTACATTTCTACGCAGAGACTCTGATCCCGCGAATAATCTGGATCTCCTCTGCAGGGCATGTCTGAAGAGGTCTCGAGTCTTTACTGCCATAGTGAGACAACTGTGTGTGAAGGGCCTCGGTGTGTCCACATCTCAAACGCAGTCCGCTGAACCTGACTCTTCTCCCTCAGTGTCGTCGATGCCTCCCCCTCCTCCGTCTCTGTCCCAGATGTCTGAGGAGGAGCTTCGGGAGCTGGAGGCAGAGGGTCGTCGTGGCCTCGAAGCCAGACTCCAGTGTCTCCAGAACATCCACACCCTGCTGGACGCCGCCATGCTCAACATTCACCACTACCTCAGCACTGTCGCCACGCTTGCGTAACTACACCTCATGATTCCTTGATGCTTTCATTCTGTAGAGCTTTCAGCTCTGTCGACCTTCCCGGTCAACAAGTGTTCAAAGTGTGTGGATTCAGTTCAAAACAAATGGAGAAAATTGAACAAATGTGGGGTTTTCCACCCTGAAATGTTTGAATACTTCATCGCCTTGTGTTGTTTCTGTAACAGTCCCCCTCGGGCTGAGGGCAGCGCCGGAGAGGCCAGTCAAACCAACCAGTCTGCTCCACCCGCTGAGGCCGGCTGCAGCACAGAGGGTCCGAGTGAGGAGACGGACCCTGGAGCCAGCTGTGAGTCAACTGACGGCGTGAGGACAGAGGAGACGGCGGCCAACGGCAACAACACCTCATTTAATCTGGGTTTCTTTCCGGCAGATGATGAGGAAAGCGCCACCGTCTCCTCTCAGCCCGCCGACTCCACCTCCGCTGCCTCAGAAAGCGAAAGACAAGAAAGGCTGGATGAGGAGACGGTGGACAACGAAGACGGAGAACCGAATGCTGCCGAGCTGAGGCGCCGTCGTCTCCGTAAGCTGGAGTCGCCGTCCTCGCTACCCCCCTCAGACAACTGATCCTTGTGCTGCGTTTGGCACATATCGCTGTGGACCGACAGGAACTCTGAGCGCTCAGTTCATCGCCCCCGCGCAGCTCCAAGCTTCCACGCGTCAGGTCTAACCACTCAAACTGTCTGCGGAGAGAGGCAGTGACCTCCGGTGAAGATTCTCAAGAGCTTATCGGGATCGTTTCTGTGTCCGAAAGCAATAGCAGAACTTTTTTTTCCCCCCGTTCACCTTTGTCCTTCCAGAACGACTGCAATAACAGCGCTGCAGGTGTGTGTGTGCGTGTGAACAGACGGGGGAGGTCCAGGTCCACATCTTCTGTCGACTTGGAAGATTTGGACGTCTGTTTGCTGTATTCACGGCTGGTGACATCTTTGCCTGCACTTTGATTTTCTTTGATTCAGCTTGTTTGGCGTAACGTTGGGCGCTTTCAACACACCATGATCTTTTTCAGATCCCGTGAATTCTAATGATGGTATTCAAATGATTTTCGCTTTCTTTTCATTTACACGCAACACTCTCCAGTTTGCCGGTTTCGTCTCACTGCAGATGCTGTAACATACATTTGAATGTGTACATATGTATAGAGTTTTAATAGGATGGTCTGTACATAATACAGAATAAACTGTTTGAATGAAAATACTGTGGCGCACAACTCGTACTTCAGGTTTGAAGTTCAAATCCTCTGCGCAGGTGGAACCTATTGAAGTGAAGTCTTTCATTTCTCAAGTTTTCTTCATGCTTAAAGGTCTCATTTGTAGGCTTGGGTTGAATGGATTTAAAAATGACTTTGCAGAAACTTAATAGGAAACAAATATACTGGTATTTTCGGTAGTGTGTAAATCACCTGAATGTACAACTTTGTTTTCCTTACTTGAGAAGGAGCCCTGTATATTTACATCTTATCTTATATATTTACAGTTTATTTTGTTACTGTCAAAACTGAGTTTGGTAACTGGAGAGTTTTCTGATCTGAGTTCCACTTGGAGGATGTTGAAAGTCAAATTATGTCTTTGGACAAGATCAAACGAATGTGACTCTCTCTCGCTGAGACCGTTCTGCGACCTCAGACTGACATAGGCAAGAGCTTCTAAATATTTATTATTGATATTTAATATGATTAATGTTTAGATTTCATCTTATTGTCTTCCCCTGCCGGGCTTCACCTCAACAATAAGTCATTTTATGCTCCAAACGATGCCGCAATCGTTTTCATCCACAGAGTCTGTCCTCGACACCTGTTTTTCCTTTTTTAATTGTTTATTGACAGTAAAATTACATCGGATGTCAAAGATAAATGTGACAGACTATGACAACATCTCATTTTTACACACAAATCTTACTACGAAAGTGATTGGTGTGAAATAAGTTAGGACTTCAGAGTACAATTATACACGATTAACAAAATCAGAATTGACAACGGAGCGAAGGAACAGCTGACGTGAAATCCCTTCAACACTGAGGCCTGAGAATAGAAATAGAGCTTTGTCTATTTCAATACACTTGAAACAGTGTAAGAGAAGTTACGTCCATTTAAACCGGAAAACTACAATGATGTATTCTCAGTTACCTATAGCGATGATCTGATGTGAGCTTATCAACTGTATCGAATTAAACGGCTGAGTTCATTGAGGAATATTGAGGAGCCTAAACGTCCTACGGCAGTTGTACTTCAGGTGGTTTTCCAAACAATGGTAAAACAATTGACCACTTAGAAAGAAACTTGTGGCTAAATAGCAGCTTCATTTTAATAAAACGCTGACTGGGGGCAATAGTTGACATCTTTTCCCACCAAGCTTCTTCATCTTTGTTCAAAAACTACAAGGTGCCAAATTTCACATGTGTTCGTTTGCCGGGGTTTTTTTGTACAAACAATTCCAACAAAGGGAGGGAGATGCTACAGGCTGCTCTCTGGGTTTTTAGTGTGATTAAATCAATACCTACATCCGCCAACAGAGGGGGCTTCAGGTCTGGGGGGTGGAGTAGAATGAGTGGTGCTGGTGGTTGTGTTCTGGAGGTTTGCTGGCGAACAGGAGAGGAGCGCTCTCTGCGCCATCACAGCTGAAACAGAGGAGAGTGATGAGGAGAGAGAGAGAGACAACAGTTCGATTCCTTCCTCAAAGCATCACTGCGCTATGACGTCAACAGTCTAATTAGTCTTTTCAACGCGCGCGCGGGAAGCTCGTCAATCAAGAACAGGCGCGCGATAAGTTCGCGCGCCTGTTCTTGATTGCGCTCGTCAATCAAGAACAGGCGCGCGATTCGTTCGCGCGCCTGTTTTTGATTGCGCTTGTCAATCAAGAACAGGCGCGCGATTCGTTCGCGCGCCTGTTTTTGATTGCGCTCGTCAATCAAGAACAGGCGCGCGATTCGGTCG
>JAFBJT010000117.1:0-18601 GCA_016785325.1 Chascanopsetta lugubris
TTCTTATCGTATTGTTTATATTTACAATGTAGGTGTTTGACATGGAAAGACTTTGAATTGATTTTTACTTTGAAAGTACTTGTTACCTAATTTCATGTACATCTCACGGCCGAAGTTTGTATTTATTTCTCTTTCAATTTGTATTTCTAAATATTACATATATTCGATATTTAATTGTTGTTTAATGATGAAAACATATCACTGACACTGATCTTCAAAAACGTGTGTACAATATTCAACCAAAAGGCAAACAGAAATCCCGTCAGCTTGTAAAAGCAACAGAGGACAATTCAAAGCTTAAGAAAATAAAATAATTGTTTCGACGAAAAAATGAAAACAGATAAAATACTAAATTTACCACCACACTGCCATTAATCGTAAGTGTTTTGTTGAATTGGACACGGTGCAATAATTGTAAAGCTATTTAAAAAAACGGATATGACGTCACGTGTGGGAAGTGCGTCACACGATTCTTGGAGGCCGTGGCTACATTTGAAATCGGAGTACGAGCTAGCGGTTTGCTTACATGGCCGATGTAGAACAATTCGTGGAACTTGTTTTTGGGAACGATGGCGTCGTTTCATCTTTTCGGACAACACAACCAATCGCAGTTCGAATCTCCTGCTAAGATTTTTGCGAAGTTAAAATTTAAAGTTCAAAGGGAAGCGG
The DNA here is from genome assembly GCA_016785325.1 of Chascanopsetta lugubris. Classification (NCBI taxonomy): domain Eukaryota; kingdom Metazoa; phylum Chordata; class Actinopteri; order Pleuronectiformes; family Bothidae; genus Chascanopsetta; species Chascanopsetta lugubris. Next base: position 670 of record JAFBJT010000117.1, read on the forward strand.
CACGCGCGAGGGAGAACCAGGATAGAGTCAGAGAGCAACATGGTGGGGATTTCAACAGAAAGGAGAACTTCTGTCTGACCGAGGAGCTGAAGAGAAACATCAGGACCAGGGCATATCGCAGCGAGGCCCAGTCTTTGACTCTGTCGCCCGTTTCCACTCCCCACAAAAACTACTCCAACTTCGGCGGTGTGGACGAGCCGTCTCTAGTGTCCGAACATGGGTTCACGGCCAGACACCACTACACACCAACAAAGAAACATCACAGAAACTCCACTGCCGTGTTTCAGCCTCTGCCCAACAAAGAGCGGCCCCAGGCCCCGAGTGGTATCGTCGAGTGGACCCCTTCAAAGAGCCACCACGGGGAGAGCGGCTGTGTGAGGGGTGTGTATGAGGAGGACGGTCTGATGTCCCCTTCCAAAATGATACTGACCTATCCGGAGGTCAGGTTAAGGAAGAGGAAGTGGGAGCCGCACAAGACCTACAGGGTTTCCGACAGCGGGAAAGTGGTCGGGATTCAGGCACCAGAGAGGAAAACATCCACCGAGGACAAGTTCATCAGCAGGACTCCCGCGGAGGATGTTAGTGACGCCACTGGGTTCCCTCCAGGAGTCAATCCTGCACCCATGTTTACATCACCAAGACCCACACCCGTGAAACGTGAGTTATTACTGCTGCTATTTCCCTTTGCTTTGTCCAGACTTTGTTTGATACCTGGTCTTACTATTTTTGCACATTTAGGTGATTTCACACATGGAAGACATCTGCATGATTGCATCATCTAAATCTAGAATTCTTTAAAAAAAAATTCTGATAATTTACTGAATGTCAAATGTCAGGTTGATCAATTATCGGTCGACCCTCAAAAATAGACCATTGTCTCTTTTTACGCTTTTGAACAGGTTGTATTGCGTTGGACAACGGCCCCCCAATGTCGCCGGCCAAGTTGTTTGCTTTGATGAAGGCAAGGGAATACAGCAGAGACCATCAGGCCGACCAAGAAGTCAGCAGCAGTACGAGGAAGCTCTTCAATGGGGGTGAGTGGATTGGAAACCCGAAGGTCAGCTGGTGGAGCTCAAACCTTCAAGAAAGCTCAGCAGTCCCTCCCGTTATTTTACATTTCTTTCATTGACTTCCATGAATTATTCTCCTAGAAATGTAGGAAATCCTTCATCTTCCTCACCTGTCCCCTGATCTATGTCCAACTTTAATGGTGTTTTCTCAGAGTCATGTCCTGCCTCACATAAGCCAAGTGTTTTTGTGTGTCTTTCACACTGAGCTGCTGTCATGGTTTTGTTGACTTTACGAGTTGTCTTTCAATTGTCTGCAGACGAGCATTTCCACCAGGAGAGGGACTCTCATGTCCAGACACCTCACGATGCGGATGATGCGGAGGACACTGCGAATGGAAGCGTTCCTGACAGCCACTCCAGGGAGGAGTCGGTCGACAGCCAATCGGATCCGCTCGAGGATCCCCCCATCCCCGCCGCTATGCCACCGCCCGTTTTACTCGAGGACTCACTAGTGCTCAATTCGCCGAAGATCAACATGCCCAAGAAAAACCCGACTGTGTTCAAGTGCAACAAATGGCAGCAGCTCACATTCCCAGATGTGAGTATAATGGTTTGCTCTGATAAAACAGTCTGTCTTCTCTTTATCTGTCTGCTTTACTGATTCTTATCAGATCTCATGTGTCTCTCTTTCAGGAGGGCGACATTTATCTCAAAAAGTGGTTCCTGAGAAAAAATAAAAAGGGCCTGTTTCTGGATGGAATCCACATGTATGTGTTTGTACACATCATGATTTGAAATATTATAAGTACTGTGTCATTGATTTCCTGGTCTGAAACGAGTGCCGGTGTTTCTCTCCCACACAGTAAGGACAACATTCCATGGAACAGTAACATTGTTGCGGACCGAGTTTCCAATTCTGTGGTGAAGACCGTCTCTGGCAAGGTTTACGTTTTGCTCGGCAAAATGAGTGCAAGCACGGACTCTGGTGAGTCGTCGCAAATTTCATCAATCACACAAACCTCATTTTTTGTTGTATCGTGTTGACAAATGGTTGATATTGTTTTTCCTTTCGCAGAATTTCCAAAGTGGTTTTTGAAGAAGTTTGTAAATGGTTTCCCTCCAAACTGGAAATCACTTTATGAGAAGTGTCTGACTGAGTAAGAAGACTTGTTTCATATGTAGGTAATCAAAAAAAAAAATTTGTTGAGATAATCTGATTATTAAGAAGTTCAAATATTATTTTTGCCACAGGGAATCAGTGAGGACCAGTAAAGGGAATTCCACTCTCACCAAGACAAGATCCCAGGCACCTGCCAAACAATCTGTGAAGCAGACCAAACAAAACACCTTCAAAACACGTGAGTATAAGAGCAAACAGCCCATGAACAATGACTACTGACTTTGCCGTGACAGATTAGTGACATTGAAAGAAATGATCTCTTCTCCAGCTGAATCCTGTCCTCCAGCCCTCTTCTCTTCCTCTTGTCCCAAAACATCTCGTAGCGGGCGGCTGATAAAGCCTCCGCTGGAATACTGGAAAGGAGGGCGAGTCATTCTGGATGCAGATATGAACGTTACCATTCACGAATGTTACGAGACGTCCGTCTGCATTTCTGTAAGCGCCTCATGTTCTGCTCATTTTAAAACCTGTTGTTACAGTGATCAGTGCAACAAGGTTTATTATGTGTGTGTTACAGGAAGTGTCTCCACCAGCACCTGCAAAGAAGTCACAGGGGCCGTTGCTGCTCTGCTCTGAAGGTGAAGAGAAGTCCCGTGGTTTGTCAGGGAAACCGACAAGTTACAAATCCCAAGGAAACGAACCGTCCTCTTTGTTTCCAGGTCGCAAACGGAGTGAAACGGCCTGCTCTGGAGCGGTGTCAGCACCGGTGAGGAAGGTGAAGGCGCCTCTTCGCAGACGTGATCACTGTGAACCTCCTGTGGACACAATGAGCAGCCCCGAGGAGGCGTTTAGGAGGAGGACACGGTCTCAGAGCAAGAGTCCACCACTGCAAAAGACACTGGATGTAGACACTGGCCCTCAGAGATGGAAAGAGACGAAGAAGGCAGCAAAACCCAAGTCAAAAAAACAGACACGTGAGACCAAGACGTCTTCAGAGAGGAGGAGGAAACGGACGTCTCCCACTGCTCAAGACAAAACATTGTCATCTATCGAGAGGAAGAACCAGTGGAAAGTACCAAAGGGAAAGAGTGGGTGGAAAAGCGGCGACAAGTCACAGGCAGGTGGTCGGAACCAGTCGAGTCGATCATCCGCATCCTCGGAGGAAGAGAAAAGAAAAAGTGCCAATGCAGCACAAACCCATTGCAAGCAGAGCAAACACACCAAGGCGCCGTTGCCCACAATGCCCATGTCAAAGCCAACGCATTCCACCAGAACACACAAGTCAAGCAAAGGCAGCACGCGAGAGCAAGACGAAGACGAGTGGACGGAGGCGGAGCTCACGAAGCTGCAAGAGTGAGCTCCTTCCCCCCTGCAACGTTAAAGAAACACATTTCTCGATTCACAGTCTCCCTGAGGTATGTAACTCTCTGGTTTCTTTTCCCAGGGCTGTGTCCCATTATCCAAAGCACACGTGGGGTTTCTGGGGAAAGGTGGCAAAGATGGTGGGGAGTCGTTCTGCAGAGGAGTGTCACAACCAGCACACGTCGCAGGGGGTGTCGCAGTCTCCTGTCAAGAAAACCAAGAAACCCAGAAAGGACAAAAAAGAAGTTGCAAAAGATCCAGGTAGAGAAATGTTGGTGTTCTGTTGCCGGTCTGTCAGTGGGGGGCGCTAAACAGCAGGTCATAGTCCGTCTCCTACAGGGGTGTCAATCTCCGTTTTAGTTCAGGGGCCATATTTTCCTCTCATTGCTTTTATTAAAACAGAATCCTATTGCTTCAGTATTTCCCCTATCATTCTATTGGGGGGGGGGGGGGGCTTTTGGGGGGTGCTGTTGAGGATCAGGTCAATTTAATTTACTCTAATTTTCTATCTAGTGCCAGATCACAACGGATGTCATTTAAGGTTTCCTCTCCTATAGAACAGGTTTATACCCTGTTCTTTTATTAAACAAGCTAAAAAATTTCAGTTATTTACCTTATTTACACGTCTACATGTCATGTGTGTCTCCTCTCCTCCGCGCTCTGTCAAAACTTCGACACAATTCATGCACGCTGAACTTGTTATGAAGCCGGTGGGAACGCTTTCCCACAAGTTTGGAATCTTTTGTCCTTGCAGTTACAGACTGTCCCATCGTCTCTGCTGGCGTGGGGACACTGAGGAGGAAGCAGCAGGTGCGTCAGCTGCTGCAGGCTCTGCCCACCGAGGACGTGGACGACGTCTTCAGCTCGACCGGCATGCAGAAGAAATGTTTTCAGGTTGGTCACCTAACTGTGATGTCACCAGGGAGTCTTTATTGTATCCGTTATTGACACAATTGATGGTGTAAGACTTGCTTTTTCCATGCGACCGTCTCCCCGCACAGATGTCGTCCCTATGTCCAAACGAGATCCGCGAGGACCACGATATCCAGATCTCGGACCTGGAGCCCCTGACCCCCATGTCGAGCCGTTACCCTGAGCTGAGGACACCTCAGTGTCTGCACATCACACCGGGCATGATGGGCTCTCCGGACATGTGAGTAACACACATGACTTCATGTCGGCTGGCAAAAGTTCATCGAAAAACAAAAAGGAAACTTGGATTTTTCTTCATACTCGAAGGGACAACGATGACAAGTACATTTATCATCTCCAGAAGAGGATGAAGAGGAATCGCTTCAACGTCTGCAAACAACCCCAACTGTCAAAGGTTAAAATTAACGCCGATTTCTGTCTGAGCGTTGTGTCTGAAAACACATTGTTTATTGAGTCGTATAACAAAATAACATTATCTGTTTCAGAGGTTCACGCCCACACCATCAGCTAAACGAACGATGAGGCGATGTGGTAATACCGGTAAGTCCTGGTCATGACCTCACACCGACAGAAGCCCGTCGACAATCCAAAGTTATTTCCAAGGCTGAATGGGAACGCAGCGGTAACTCTCCCTTTCTTTTCTGTTTCACCAGAAAATGACACCTTCGTCGTGTGGGAGATGTTTCCAGGAAAAGAGGCGGAGCCGACAGACAGCGAGGAGGAACAGGATTTTTACTTCTCAGACACATAAAGTTCTTGACAGACACATCTTTTTGTGAGTTCAATGATCTGAACTTAATTCAACCCCAGAGAAACCAATTCGGTAGGACAGCCGAGGTTGCTGTCTTTTATCTTTCATAGATGAAATGTCTCTTAAATTGTAAATATGTCTTATGCGCAATCGAGGCCAAGAGCTGATTCCTTGAATAAATTCTTCATTCTTTAGTTCTTATCTCATCTGATTTGTATATTGCATGTTTTCAGAGCTCAGTTCACAACCTTTTCAGCTTGTGATCTGTCATAGTAAGAGATGTGACATCTGGCTTTAAATTTGATGGGACTTTCCGAGGCTGAGGAATTTGTTGTATCTACTAAAAAAAAAAAAGAAACAATAAACAGATTTGTGATTTAACATGTAGGCTTGCCCTTAACTCAGTGATCATTTTGTCACCTGTGGGTGTTACATTTCTGTATGCGTTTGTTTTTTTGTGGGCTGTATATTTCAAAAAATGCTGACAGTTTTGCAGAAAGTAGAGCCAGTTGTGCAGTAGATCTTGTCCAGAATGGATTATTATGGAGTTATAGGCGCTCAAAATTGAAGAAAAAGACAAATCTGGAGGTGAAAAGTGGAACTTTACTTTGAAATTTCTGTAGATTGCTACAGTAAATGTGTGTACAATAAGGCGTATTGAGGCGTATTATTGTATATGTTCTTTAATAAATCGTTATTTCAAGAAAGACATTGGCAACATAAGCGATTTTGGCATTTGGCATTTTATTTCAAAAAGTGAAACAATTACCAACAGATTTGTGAATTGACGTGCATGTAGGCTTGCACTACATTCATTGATCATTTTGTGACCTGTGTGTGTTACATTTCTGTTTGGGTTTTTTTTTTTATTACGTAATGCGTGGTGAGGGCTGTGCATTTTTTTTAGTTACTATATGTAAAACATTTAATTCAGAAAGATGTTCTCAGTCTATAAATATAAGCAGGATGAGTCCCGATGGTTTAGCAGTGGTCTGTTATTTCCCTCACACACACACACACAGAGCTCAGCACTTAGTCTGTCTCCTGACCTGAAGAGACACTTTGCTGGGCTCCACACAAAAACGGCGTTTCTGCAGAAAGTAGAGCCAGATGTGCAGTGGATCAATGGGTCCAGAAGAGAGGAGAGAAAGACAGAAATTACATGCAATAAATCATGATTTAGTGATTTCATTGGCTGCAGAGATTTTGTAATAAACAAATGATAAAAACCTGTTTGTATTCTCTTATTATTTTTGCTATCAATATTCATAGTTTTAGTCGTGGTAATTGTTGTAGTAGTATCAAATGCTACAGCACGTGACATTGTTGTCACTAGTATTTTGCTGTGTAAAAGCACAGATCACGTGATGACGTGTCACATGACCTGTTCGTCCTCAGACGTTTGTCCCGCATAGAAACAGAGCACCTGACTTCACTGAGAGTGGAGGACAACATGAACACACCGTGAGTGGTTTTCTTTTTTTTTTTAAGACTGTTTGACATTTCTTCTTACACGAAATAACACGCGAACCGTCGACTCTTTCAGCGTAACCGGTCACGTAGTTTACGTGGTGTTTTTCCCCGCTTTCGACGGTGTTTATAATGACCTAGATATGAAGTAGCCGGCGATGCTAACATAGCAGCTAACACAGTTCATCTTACGTCTCTGGGAATGTGTTTGAGTATTACTCAGCGTAAAGACAGAAAACAATGTCTATGTTTACGCCAAAGCGTCTGAGAATATCTGGGCTTTGAGCTGCTAACGTATACTTTGACTTTGTTTCATTTTAAATCGCTGAAGTGAGGCTATATTACCACTCTTTGGGTTTTGTGTGGCTTTCTCTGACGCTAACATGTTATTTTTGTTGTTGTACAGACTGACTCTGCTCATCCCTTGGCTGCTCAGCTCACTGGTCCACTGTGGATATCTGGAATATGACCAAGATGTCCTGTGAGCATAACACTTCCTTATCCACAACTCAAATACAGTACATACTGTGTAAACCTCCTGTGATTGTGGAGGTGAATCAGTTCTGTAGGCACGAGAGTACGACATAAGCTAACAACAAAATAGTAGGAAATGGACTTGGGTTTATGGCACTTTATTTTTTGCAAAACATGTTGATGTGTTTTTGTTTGTGCTCAGGATCCCACAGGACTGGACTCGTGTTGGTCGGGTCGACCCTGCGGAGGAGCTGCATTTGACCTTTGCCCTGAAGCAGCAGAACGTTGATCTGCTGGAGGAGAAACTGCGACTGGTGTCAGACCCTGATTCGCCTCAGTACGGTAAGAGGACCGCAACCGCCGCAAAGATAGAAACGCTTTGTTCATGTATGTCAACATCTATCCTTCACAATATTCGGCGAATCATACGAGTATGAGCTTCACTGCTTTGACAATAACAGATAAGACAACGTTCAGCTTTCACAACTTTATGAGCAACAACAGCTACAGAGTTTCCGCTGTGTCATCCTCAGGTAAACATCTGTCCCTGGAGGAGGTGGCCTCTCTGGTGCGTCCGTCTGAAGTGACACACAAAGTGGTGCGTCACTGGCTGCAGAGTCATGGGATTACAAACTGCCTGACCGTTCACACTCAGGACTTCTTGCAGTGCACCATGACTGCAGAGTAAGCACTTTTCTTTTCTGCTTACACAACTTGTTCAACTCGCTTGTTCTTGACACAGTTACAAGACAGAGGAGGCACCATTTCTGCTCCCCAACCCCCTGAGTGTATGAATCATGTGATGCTCTTCCTCTTTCTTTGGTTTAATGGCTAAAATCAAAATCAGTGTCAGCTTCTGCAATTCTGAGCCAAACCTTAAGCCAAGTTCATGTTTTCACACATGGGCCCAGTTGCACATTTCCTGGACCTTTTACTGCATCCAGAAAATGTGATGAATGACTTTCTTCACATTTTACAAGCCAGTGAATTGAGATGCATATTTTGATCAATGAATTGGATGAATAAGATGTTGGTGTTTTGTTTGTGCAGAGTTGCGGAGACGCTGCTTCCAGGAAGCAGGTTCAATCGTTACGTCAGGGAGGGACAATCTGTGGTGAGGTCGTCTGCTCCATACTCTGTTCATGATGATATTCACCAGCACCTCGACTTTGGTGAGGAACATTTCTATGATCGGAAAATCTTTGTTGGTCACTTAGAATGTTGTCTGTCCACAGAGTTCCTGCAGCTTTAAATCATTGAAGCTTTCTTAAAGTCACATAGAATAAAATGTACGACCAATTTACATTGAACAAGCTCTCGAATTGACTGTTTTCTTTCTTTCTTTCCACAGTTGGGGGTCTTCACCGCCTCCCGTCCAAGCGAGAGGATGTCAGTAATGTTCACCAGCGAGCGAATGGACAGATCCACCTGGGAGTGACTCCTGCCATCCTGAGGGCTCGTTACAACATGACTGCCTCTGATGTTGGAACGGGTCAGAACAACAGTCAGGCTGTAGCCCAAGTAGGACTCGCTCATCATCAGTGAATCGAATAAAACTCTTTTATTTGGTGCCATTATAAAAAGGACTCCCTGTCTTTGTTTTTGTGCCTCAGTTCTTGGAGCAGTTTTATCATCCAGCAGACTTGGCTGAGTTCATGAGCATGTTCGGAGGAGGCTTCCAGCATCTGTCTCAGGTGGATCGAGTCGTGGGCACACAGGGAGGAGGAAAGGCCGGGATAGAGGCCAGTCTGGATGTCGAGTACATCATGAGCACGGGGGCAAATATCTCCACGTGGCTCTTCACTAACCCAGGTGTGGATCTGTCCATCTGTCCTCATCTCATCCCCTGTTCAGTCAGAGGGTTTTAAATGTTGATATGTCCTCCTCAGACCTGAAGCAACAAAACCCCTGACAGTGTTATACCCTCCCTCTGTAACCGTCTTCAAACTATTCCAACCTTTTCCAATTCAAATCTATAATCAAAGGCCACATATTGATATTATTCTGTTTTTGATTTTTCTGGGTTACCAAAGCCCAAATGTCTTTTTCCAAAATGTAAATGTTCATGTTTTTGATTTTATGTTCAGACTAAACCATATGAGATGTAAAAAAAAAAAAAAAAAGGGGGCTGTAGCTCAAGCTTTATATTTTTTATTTTTATATGTTCACGATTGTGTACTTTTAGTTGATTACATTTGTCCGGTGTTTTGAACATCTTTAAAAATGCAATGCAGTGTTTACTCCTACTCCTCTTTCCCTGGTCCTCAGGCCGCCACGAGTCCCAGGAGCCCTTCCTGCAGTGGATGGTCCTGCTCAGCAACATGTCTGACCTGCCCTGGGTTCACACCATCAGCTATGGTGACGATGAAGACAGCCTGTCCTCTGCCTACATGACGCGCATCAACACAGAGTTCATGAAGGCCGGCGTCAGAGGGATCTCTCTGCTCTTTGCTTCAGGTCAGTAATAATAAGTAAGAATGAGTCTTGTTCAGGAGGGCGTTGTTCAGACAGGGGGCGCTCAGGAACATTTACAAACACCTCATTGACCTTTTTGTAAATATAACGGGTACATTTTTGAGTAGGTCTTTAGCGGCAGCTCCAACCTGCCTGTAGTTTCTGCTTTGATTTTTAATTCGTACAGTCAGATTAAATAATTCCTCTTTTCAGTGATTCTATCCAACACTGTAGCACAACATGTGGAGATGAGAGTGATATTTGATGATGTAGCAGAGGTGATCCTGCCTTTGTCTCTGTGCCAACAAGGGCAAATACTATGTCATTTGATCTCATCATCTCGCTCGTGTGACAGTGAAAAAAGATTCCAGAACTTCCGCTCGTGGTCCAACATGATAAGATGAACATGCATCATGTGACATCACCATTGACATTCTATCCGATCCTGTTTCATGTTCAGGTGACAGCGGCGCTGGCTGTAAACATTTGGGTAAAGAACAAAACTCATTCAGGCCCAGTTTTCCAGCCTCAAGGTAAAACAGCTGAACCTCCTCTACTTTCTCTCGAGTTATTTCAGTGGAATCAAAACAAACATTTCACAAAGTGAAAAACAAATACATTTATTCTTTGTCATGTTTTCTGTTCTTTTTCAGCCCGTATGTGACGACAGTGGGCGGAACCTCATTTAAGAACCCATTCAAGCTCACGTATGAGGTCACAGATTATATCAGTGGAGGAGGATTCAGTAACGTCTTCAAGATGCCAGACTACCAAGTAATATGTGATGGGTCATCCCCCCTTTTAATGCTGATTGATCCTTACAGGCCACGTTGACGTTGGCGTTGTGCCGTGGTGTTTCCACAGGCGAGTGCAGTGGGGGCATATCTGAAGAGCGTCGCAGCAACACTTCCTCCCGTGTCGTACTACAACACCAGTGGCAGAGCTTATCCTGACATGGCTGCCCTGTCTGATAATTACTGGGTGGTCATCAACCGGCTGCCAATGCCCTGGGTGTCTGGGACCTCGGTAACAACACATCAGATCCTTCTACAGTTCAAAGAGTCAACCGTATATTATTGTTTACATTTCATGCTTTAACTTCGTCACGTGTCTCGTGTGGTGGTTGCTCCTCCAGGCATCGACGCCGGTGGTCGGTGGGATGTTGTCACTCATCAATGACCAGCGGCTGCTGAAAGGCCTTCCTCCTCTAGGCTTCCTCAACCCTCGACTTTACAAGCTCAAGGGACAGGCCCTGTTTGATGTAAGTAGCCACTGCACCTACGTCAACCTCTGGTTTTTATTCGAATGACTTTTTAAATCTGGGGATTTGGGGTTCATTTTTTTTAATCTAAATTTGTTTTCAAGTTTTGATTCAACATTTCCTAAAAGGATTTAAAGGTGGAAGTGTGCGGAAAATTATGCACACCCTCTCTGCTCTAACATTTTCTAACATTACATACACATGCCATGCATTTTGGTTAATTGACCTGAAGTACCAACAGTACTGAAGGCATCTCTGGGTAGTTTTTACTCCTCAAAACTAAGCATGACCTGAACATGATATTGTTGTTTATCTGACATCTGTCACTGCTGGGTTAGCAAAGCACCAAGAGCAGTATGGACTATTGTCAATAAAAACAATTATTAGCATTTTACCATGTGTACATTTTTGCAAATGGTTAAAATTTGCTTTCAGTCTCACTAATGAGTTATGCATTATCATATTATCATCTATGCTGCCCCCTGGGGGACTTTGGTGGTACTGCTCCATATTGTCTTCATCAGTGAGCTTTTAGACGATAAATAAAGACAAAACAATGCACGGAATGGACATGAGACTGTCTATCTTCACACTTAGTACCATTAATTTTTTAGTCCTACTATATTTATATTATTGTCCTCTTTCAAATGATTTTTTCAATCTTCCTTTTTTCTTTTCTTTTACTCTGCCTGTAAAACGTACCTAAATCTTAAGCAGAATGGTGCCTTAATCATGGATAATCCTAAATGTAATATTCAATCAATCAATTACTTCAGAAAAAATTATTGAAACCTTTTTTGCAGAACATGTTATGCTAATTTCTTGGGTCTGTGTGTTGCTGTCTCATCTCCAGGTGACTGAAGGCTGCCACCTGAGCTGCCTAGATGAGCAGGTTCAGGGGAAGGGTTTCTGCGCTGCACCATCGTGGGACCCCGTCACCGGCTGGGGGACGCCCAACTACCCTGCCCTGCTAGCTGCGCTGCTGGCTGAGTGAATGTGAGCAGGAACTGAACACACATCAGCTGTCGACCCGATGCCTGATGCCAAAGATTTCAGGGTATGTCTGTTGGTGACGATGCCTCTTTTTTCCCGTGTTTTACTTTTTTAACAAAAATCATCGTCTCTATTCACGTAATGATGTTACGACTGTATCAATTGTTTATTTTTACTCCATCGCCTAAAGCTGTTGCCTTGGACATTTTTAGGTCAGTGTAGGTGTTTTTTTAAAGCTACTCCGCAGTTTCTGCTGCTTTCTGCTGCCGTGCGTTTCCATCTGACCCAGATTTCTGAGTGAAAGAATATCTGTGGGCAGATGCTTGTTTCACACAATCATTTTACATGTTGAATTTAAGCTACTAAAATTCATGGCAACATGCTATAATAAGACATTTGGATACATTTTTGCTTATTGTTGTAGATTAAATCCGGTGATGTGAGGTGCCAATCAGGTCTTTTAGTAATGGATGCAATGATGTGACCATGAATTATTCCATGTCCATTTTGCCATGTTACTGCAGGGATAAGCATTTTTTAATGAACATTTCTCATAGTAAATAGATCTGCATGCCATTCTTGAAAAAGTCATTTTTTCTAATTGTATGGTTAAGGGAACAGACATCATGTTAAGACTAACAAGACTTTTATTCAAGCTTGTTTGTGGCTACTAATTCAACAATCTGCACTGTCATTTGTGGGTAGCAATGATTCAGCAGTTCTGCCCACCACTATTGCACATTGCACTCTTTAAAAAACAACTTGTAATCAGATACTTAATGCGAGAGGCTGTCTATGCTGTTGTTAAAGGTGGCGTTTGTCAGAATGATCCTGAGTCGTGCGTGAAAGCTGATTTTTTTACTAGCTTCCTGAAGAAGGTCAAATTGGCTTTTAAACGGAATCGTTTTATTGTCGATGCAAATTCTGATGTTCCCTCCACTCTCTGCTGTTAAATCTGGGGCGTCTGAAATGAAGGAGGTACATTTTTTAATTCAATTGATCAACGTTACTTTGAAGCTGCTACATATGTTTTAAAATGTGATGAAATGTCAACTGTGTTTTTGCAGTGCACTGAGGAAATAAAGGTGTGGGAGGTTGTTTTGTTCTCTTGGCTTCTCTTTCAGTGAAAACTGCAGGTCAAACAACCGAGCCTCTGGTTGGAGGACAAGCACTAATTTTTAGCTGCAGTTCTGATTGAATAGTTTCCAAAGACGCAGCAACACTGGTAGGTTGAAGCTCTCTCAGGTTGTCTCTGACAAATCGGTAGAATATTATTTAATGCTGATGTTAGGAGTTGAAAGTTAATTGAAACAGGACAAATGAGACTTTTTGTGTTGATAGTGCAATGGGGAAAAACATTTTAATCAGTGAAGACTATTGGAAATTAAATGGCTATTATCTACATGATTCTGATATTGCGGTGTACAAAATGAAAACTTGCAAAGACCACCCCGTTTATCCCTGAAACACACTCACATAAAGGGGAGATGGGCAGGTAAAACAACCCGGAACAGTCGTACTCACACAAATGACCACAGAGCTTATGTCAAATCGTGTACAATATGCACACTCTGGGAGAAGTACAACATTTCCACTGTGTCGTTGCTAAGGATTGATGCAAATTTGACTCATATTGCAAAAAAATCTATTTGTCGGGCTGCAGTAAGGTATAAATAAGTTTTTAGACGCAGATCCATGAATGAACGTCTTCTTAAGAAGAAAACCGTGACCTGCTTTATCCAGGTTGCGCCGAGGTCGAGAAGGAGGCCTGAGGGAGTTGGGATTTCACAAGTTTTTCTTGTTCAAATCCTCCATGTGTTTATCAAAAAGTCTGAGAAAAGGTTGTTTCTCCGTTCAAACCTTTACGTAGGGACGATACAAAAGGGGCTTCTCGTGTCATAACAAAGCAGGCCACAGAACATCAGTCAGTCTGTCAGGGAGCAGAGGTGCAGGTCAGATCCTCCAGTGTGTGTTCACCACCGCCGCCAGGTCACTGGTTGTTCTTAGCTTTGGCGTGTGTGAGGATGTGAGACTTCAGGTTGGTTGACTGGGCAAATTTTTTGTTGCAGCCATCAAAAGGGCAAACATATGGCCGATCTCCAGTGTGAATACGCACATGTGTGCGCAGGTTAAAGTCCAAAGAGAAGCGTTTGCCACAGCCTTCAAATGTGCACTAGAAAAAAGACAGAGTTATTGTCAATTTTAACTTGTAACATAGTGTCGTCCAAATTTATGAAAAAGCGTCATAGTACAGTATATCGTTCGAAATTGGTCAAAAACCATAGTATAGTATGTCGTCCAAATTCATTAAAAAATGGCAACTGTCTCTGCTTTCTGTCTCTCTGGCCTGTTGTGCAAACCTCAGTCACCCGGTTCAGGTGACAAGTACCTCGGCCAATCGCTAAGTTAAGTCTAAATGTGAATATTTAAAATAGAATAGAGACAGCTACACACATCACAATACTTTGCACAAACAACTTAGTTATCAGGGTGAGAAGATGAATGCCAAACATGACAGAAGCCTTTAAGAAACAAACAAGGACCCCACCTTTAAACATAACAACGTGATAAAAGGACCAAAAAAAGGAGCGTACCTGGAAGGGTTTCTCTCCCGTGTGTACGAGTTGATGCCTCTTCAGTTTCGAACTTTCCACGAAGGCTTTACCACACTCTGCACACACGTGCACACGAGGCCCGTGTGTGTGCAAGTGCTTCCTCATCGCTGAGTTGTCCCTGAACATCTTGGTACATCCCTGAGTCACAGACAAAACAGATTCACTTCATCACCCGGGACACTTTCCTCCCACAGCACAGGTTGGAGTACTTCATCTCAGTGCAGGAAGACAATATTGTTCCTTATACCTACCGAAATAACGACATACCCAAAAAGTCTACACCAGAAACCTGGAGTCAATGTGTATTTATTACAGTTTCACGAGTACTAAATACTAATCAGGTAAACAACACTGCACTCACTTTGTGTGGACAAGCTATCGTCCTGGGTGCATCATCTTCTTTTACTTTTCTAGGCTTCATCCTGGAAAAGAAGTAAACATGGTCACACTGTGCAGAAACATCGTCACCTTTGCCGAGATCATCTGGCAAAACAAAACCACCCAGATTTTTCAAAACTTTAAGACAAACTCTCCACAACGAGGTTCTAGTGCTTTGAAATCACACCAGAGAACGGTGTGGTTTGACCGCGTACCGTGCAAACTCTGCCAGCTGTTTGGGGTCCGACAGGTCGATCCCTGGGATGCCCCCGGGTGGAAGCTTCTTTCCCGTCATGTACTCGGAATAATCCGGGGGCGAATTCTCTCCTGTGATTTGTTCTTCGTGGTCGATGTCCTTCTTGTCATCTGGATGAAGGACAGAGTGGGAGGAAGAAAGCTGATGAGAGATCAATCACGATTGGATCACTCTATGCGTTTACAGGCAACAGAGAGGCAACTATTGAAAGGCAGAGAAGAGAGTTTGGGCTATAAATCAGATTTAAAAGTGCGGTGTGTAAGATTTGTTGACATCTAGAGACGAAGTTGCATTTTGTACCCATCACCTCACCCCTCTGAACATGCAGGAGAACCTATGGTCGACTTCAGTTGTCATTAAAACTCAGAAGATGTTTAGTACGACCACTCTGGGCTACTGTAAAAACATGGCCGCCCCCGTGGAGAGGATCTGCTCCTGGTGTAGATATATACATTTAAAGGACTCATTTTTGGGGCCTTACAAAAACAAAGTCATACATTCAGGTGATTATACATTCCTGAAAATGTCAGCGCATTGTTTTTATCTACATATAGCAGTGACAAAAATGGACAGAAATCGTACATGCTGCAACTTTGAGATGACATTATTCTCTCACAGCTCGTACTTGAAGACAATTTGAAGAAAACACGTGTTTGCACCTTCAGAGGGATGTACTGAGGCAAGTCTGTTGAAAATGAAGACAGATGTGGGATGGTTGACGCCGTTTGAGGTGAAAAACGAGGAGCTTCTTTAAGAGGATGACATGTATATTGTTTTGTATAGGTTGTATAAGTTTAACCTCAGGAAATCCCGATCATAGACAAGCACCAACGCGCCAATAATGATTTTGTTTATTCCAAACAGGAGGTACGAACCTGTTCACAGCAGTTATTTTGACAAAAACGAGGTAGTTAACCCCAGTGTTATTACTACCGGTAATCGTATTCATTCAAGCTCTGAATACAGCAGGTCATTTATTAACATCAGTAAAACCTGTGTTTACCTGCAATAACACCTACTTCGTGTTAAAATGACTGCTGTAAAAAAGTCAATTCATTCTCTTACCAATCATACAGATTGTTTTTTTAATGTATCATTCTGATTTTTTCTCCCCAAAATGTTTTGTTTTTTAGCACTTTATTCTTTAAATTGTATTGTGACGTGGTAAACAACACTTTCTGGTTATAATTTGATCTATTTTGATTATGTCTACATTTTCCCATGTACAGCAAATGTAATCTTCCTCTGTGTATGAGGAGTGATTCAAAAACTATACAGGTAAGATAAATATGATATATGATGTGCAAACAAACACAAACACCGCCAAAACGATCCATTAAAATGATCAACACAGGACCGACAAACCCATTCATGACCTGGGAAGTAGAAGAATGCATGAATTATTTGTGTTTGATTATTATTATTATTGAAATTATTTAAGTATCTGTTAAATTATTTCATGACTATATGTACTTGTGAATATCATTATGACAAATTACAAATGCTAATATTCATTTATTTTGTAGTATATGTTTGTACATAATCACACAAAAGCTGATTTCTGAGTAAACCTACATGTAGCTGATGCGATTTCTAATCTATTAAAATAATTTATAAAGGACATTAATACATTACATTTCTGCTACTACCTATAGGTATACACCGTGGTGCGTTTAAGGACCGGGTGGTGTAAAGTCTGAGCAGTTCCTGAAGGCACCACCTGCGGCCGTGGTTCCAGTGGAAGTGAACTGCGCCACAGCGGCCTAGCGGAGCCGGCTGCACTCGCTCCCACTCTCGCCGCCATCTTCGACGGCCAAATAAACGCCATTTTTTCGGGCCGCCATACTTTCTAGACCGGGGAAATATGGCGGCGCCCATCAACACATAAAACATGGCTTCCCATAAAAACAAAAACATTCCCAATGCAGTTCTAAGTGTTTCGGAGACGGGTATTTGTCTCATTTGTCGGAGAACTAGGCCTCGGCTGGGCCTCGACACACGGCGCACACGCTGAGAACAAAGCGGAGCAGGAATTCACTCCGGTGGACTCTGAACTTACCTGATGCCCACATAGTGACGGAAAACTCCCCCTCCAGAGTCTTTATTTGGACCTGCTTCTGCTCCCACTTTCGGCCCATCTCCCCCGCGCTCAGGTAGCTCTTTTTGCCCGCTTTCTTGCCGCTTCCAACCCGCTTCATTCGGCCTGACGTCGAGCTTTTCCCCGCAACAGCGACCAGAGCCTGCTCTATGTAGTCCTCCTCTACGGCGGGCACCGGGATGAGGATCTGGTCCTCGAAACCATCGTCCGTGTGCAGTTCAGAATCGTCTTCTCCGACCACCTCCTCCCGGGTCTGCACCAGAATCACCTCCTGGTGCGAGTGGATGGAGTGTGGATCATCCAGAGGTTGTAAGGCGATCATCGGCTGGTGTTCTCCGTCATCTCCGACGACTGTGGTCTCGATTGTCTCTACTTCAATTTCGTGGAGCTCCACGATTTCCGCCGGCATCTCTGACCCGTCCGCCTCAATGTACAGGGTGTCCCCCGACGCCATGATGTTTGTTTACGTTTAGTCCCGAATAAGTGCTGTTTTATTCCCACCTTTCTTTTCTACACGGTCCACTTTGCGCCTTCCGCCTCCCTCTTCGTCAACAACTCCACTCCACTGCTCAACTCTCGTCGCCACAATGCTCAACATTTCAAGTCTCGCGCGATTTGGACGAAAAATCACCCGTCTTGCAAATCACGAGCAGATCAACTTTTCACAATGAGAAAGTGAATGAAAAGGGGAATAAATGTAAATATAAAAAATACATGTATTTGCATATCACCACTATTCATGGGGAAATTAATATAC
>JAFBJT010000144.1:0-12978 GCA_016785325.1 Chascanopsetta lugubris
CCCCCCCCCCACTCCATGAGGGATTTTTCTGCATGAGTGACTCCATCATACCTGGGGGACAAACTGCCCCCCCACCCCCCCCACATCGCTCTCTCTTTCCCTCCCGCTCTCTTTCTGCCCCACTTCCTCTTCACCCTCTTGTACTGTACGTCTGTGCTGTGACTGTGATGAGCCAATCCTGGCTAGTTGTATGGATCTGAGTTGTAAAACGCAGACCGAGTTTCTAAAAGCTAAGTGTGAAATTATTAAAGGATCCATCCACTAATCAACATAAATTACACCAAAAAAAAAGATTCAAATAAAAAGTTCTATATACTATCTGTTGAGGTGCCTAATGCATAGTAAGCGCACCACTTTTATATTGGCACCCAAAGGCAAATCAAGTGGTTGACTTTCGGCTCTGACACCCGAGCAGTCAGAAAGTGGACGTGTAAATTGTTGTGGGACACACTCGGATGTAATTCCTGATTGGTTCTTCTACAACTGCCACGATGCACTCGCACATCCAGACCATGGAAAAAAACAAACCAATATGAGCGGAGCCACTCCGGTTCACCAGACCAGAGGCAGATTCCTGGTAAACAGGAGCGAGAGCTGTGAACCCGTCAGATTTACACGCTGTTGATTCAATGCAATAATCACAAGGTGATGGATGGAAGGGAAGTGAAAGGAGCAGGTTTATTAGGATTCCATCCTGACGGAAGGATAATTGAGGGAGGGAACGCTTTGTATGTCTGGTGCCACAGGTGGGTGGAGTAGTGTCAACATGCTGTGGCAGCATTGTCAGGATTCCTGGTGTACAGCTCAGCTCTCTGAGTACATGGGAAAGCCTGGCTCTGTCACGGACAACACTGGCAAGGTCTACTAGCCGATTACCAACCATTGTGTTGTTTAAGCAGGTCCACTTAATATGAGCTGGACCTAAAAACAGAGGGGTCTTTCACCTTTTTCTCTCCTCTTTGTCATCCCTGCTCGTTATTGCCTGGAGGTATTAATTACTTGCACCAGGCAATACCGACTGAATGCTAAATTCTCACACGTAATATGCCCACACACGTAAGAACATATTTGGAGCGTGTGAAAAATCTGTGGAAGTGCCCAAACAAATATGCCAACAACAAACTCCAGCACCTGAAACCTCCCTAGTAGAAACGTTTGCGTGACATGTGAGATTTCACACAGTTGATGCCTGACAGGAATGAACAGGAAGTATGCAGGATCCTTAAGCACACACCCAGAGATGCTTGAAGATATGTGCAATCCACTAACATAAATACAAAACAAATTCATTAAAACATGTGCTGTAGCTAAGCAATAAGCACCTGCCATAATCAGAATGGATTGTATGTAAGTCATGGTTGTTTGAGGTCAATCAGACAGCTCATTTTAGCAATGCACTTTCAAATAGGTGCCAATGAAGACATTGTAGTGAAAAATCTATGGTATTTGCACACAATAGTTTCAAGTTGGTCTTGTTTAGAAATGTTAACCATGGAATTATATTATTCCCATAGAAATGGCTGTAATGTACTAAAGAATACAAACATATGTTGTCTGCAACATAAACAACACAGCCAGCATCAAAAACCACTGTTTTTAGCCTGATGGGGAAACATACCCGTTTAGGGAAGTGACCTCCGTCTGAACTGCCATTCCACAAGTCAGACAAACCTTTTTACAACACGCCAACTGATTAGTTAAGATTACTCACCGTTGTGAGGACCAGAGTTTGATTGTTTGCACCACACAAGTTTGAATGAGCGTTCACTCCACTCCAAACAAACCAAACTATCCATGGAAGTGGACCAGGGATGGTGTAAAGCAAACCAAGTAGTAGTGTCAGAGCAAATGTGCCCTAATTCAATGTTTCCCCTAACAATATATTAGGGGGGCACCCCGCCCCTCCCTGACGGTCAAGTTCGTTTCATATAATTATGACTGTTAGAGTACTGGATCTGATTACTTCTCTTCTGCACCTTTGGTTGATCAGGCCCTTTACCTGAATAAACACATATGTTTGGGTGCAAATGGGACAAGTGTCGCATCTCAAGTCTTACATGTTCCAAATGTCAAAAGCATCCAACATGAATATACCTTATATACAGCAGTAATCCTCATACGTTTCTTTTTACCTCTCAAATTATTGGCAAAGTCATTAAGGGCTGCTTCATGGACAAAAGGCAACACTCAATCAATCCATCCGGTTGAATGATGCTCTCTGAATTCAAAAAAGAAAGATGCGTGAAGCATTTTGGACAGCATGACATGACAAGACCTATTATTACGTATTTATGTGGAGAATGTTTTTTAAAATGGGATGAATGTGCCATATCATCATGTTTTCTCACAATGGCTTTTTTTTTATGTTGGAACAATCTCAGACGTAGCAGCGAAACAACTGTGAATCCCTCTTATATGGTTTGTATCCATTGGCAAATGCAGATATTTCATGTGCCAACTCCCTAAATTAACACCTTTTTGGTGAGAAGGCTCAATTTGGAGCACATCAAACCAACACCACAGCTGGCATTCAAGGGTAAAATTAATTACTTCAGATACATGTGGTTCCTCTCAAAGTGGCAGACTTATTTGCATTGAGGAACATTCAGCAGAAGTAATCGATGCACACACAAAATACGGCCACCCAATGACCCCGGCCCCCGTCTCAAAGCTCCTCCCCATCCCCAAAGCCCTGACGGCTCATCCATGCATGGAGGAACAAACACAGGTAGCAAGAGCAAATCAGACTGCAACAAAACACAGAAACATGAATGGGAAGCATTACAATGACAGGCTGGAAGCGGGACAATGGGCCCGCCATTAAACAAACGGCAAATCCCTGGAAGGGCTGCGGGAGTATGATACAGATTACGGTCACCTAGTCCCTGCTTGGGGAACAGGGGAGAGGGAGAAAAAAGGACACAATATTGCAATCTGACAGCTGACGTCTTCATATAAATTTATGAATTTACATTCCAATTAGAGGAAATTTACATCTTAATCACAGTGAGCAGTGTGTCGGTCCCTTGGTTAGTGTGTTGCTACGGTAATGAGGTGGGATGCTGCTGTGCTCTCTCATCCAGACAGTGATCTGTCAGCAGTCGACACCTCCCCGTTATGAGGGAGCTGCACCCTTAAATGTAACCGCCACAGCGATTCGGCAATATTCGCGGAGATCTGTCTTAAATACCAACAAGGTGTGCGCTGCCACCCGAGGATAATGTGCCAAATATGGAAGTGGAAAAACATCAAAGATATCTTAAATACAGTGCACTGAACTAAGGGTTTCTCTAACTGTCACTCAAGTGACAAGCTTTCAGTTCTCTATGGTATACAGTTTCTAATTTCCATATCTAATAATAGGTATATTATCTTTAATGGGTCGACTTTGTTTCATGGTAATTTAAATCAGTCAGTGGAATTAGTCAAACGCGTGAAGCCATACGCTCATGTGCTGCGCCGCTGCTAACAAAGATAAATGAAATGGAGGAATTTTGGATCTCTCATCCATCCTCAGTTTCATTTTGGTCATCGCTTACATTGATCACCCCGAAAGACGGGGACACAAACCCAGCAAGGAGGGAGTCGGTCTTCTTTAGGGAAGCAAGGAAAGTCAGGAACATGTGCAAACAGAGGAGAGGAAACAGTCTAATTCTCCGGAAGGAACAACACGGCGTTTGAGTTTGTTAAGTCTTTTTGGGGGACACTTGTTGTGATTTAGTTCAATTAGCTGACATGCGCAGCTGGTTTGAGGTTTTGGAGGGAAAACCACACAGGGAGCTAGAAGGCCCGAGTGAGATCCTTTTACAAGCTCACAACAGAGAGACGGAACGAATCAATCTGAATTCAGCCAGTTCAGTGGAGGGCCCGAAGAGTGAAAATATTAAAACTTTCGCTGTAACAACTTCAATCCAGCAGAATCATTTACTTGTAGAGGAGCACCGATTGCTGACAATGCAATCAGGGCAGGCCGATAAATCAGTTTAATACAGGCCTTTGCCGTCTTCACTCTCAGATTTAATACAGGGATGTGTGAACAAAAAATTGGAGGTAAATGAGGCATGGCTTCTTTATCACCGAGCCTGTAGCCAATCAGACCCCACCCGTCAGAGACATTGCTCTAATGGCTGATATCTATACATGCAGCCTATTACTGGTTAACGTGTGTAATTAAGACAAGTCAGATTACACCAGGCCAGTGGCTCCCCTCTGATATGTGGGTTGCCATTAAGGCCAGGGGTATTAATGCGCTTGTACATCCAGATTGAGAAAAGATAGTGCCCATGTGTCCAGAGAAGGGGCCGAATGTGTGTCCAAGCATCACAGGGGTTGGGATTCCACCTTAGCCTGCAACATATTTGGAGAATATGGCGAGGAGCTCCACACACCACCCTTAAACACTTAGTGGGCATATAATATATATATTTTTTTTGGGGGGGGGGGGGGGGGGGGGGGGGGGTGGAGTGGTGAACATTGGGATTCAAAAGCACGCATGTTCATCAAGAAAACCTCTTAAAAAAAAAAGAAAAGGCAGCAGCTTATACGATGCCGAGATGACTTTGTGACTAACGAGGTGAAAGGGTTGAATGCAGAGGCAGTTAAGAGCAACATTCTTAAAAAGCTGAGTGTGATTAAAAAAAGAGGAGAGGAGGGACGAAGTCCTCCACAAAAAGAAAGACGGGGAGAGGGAGATAGACTTAGCATGGGCGAGTCGTAGCTAGGAAAGCATCTCTTTCTGCACAGAGTGACCCTGCTAACACTCTGCCTACTCAAATATTCACCACTACACATGCTTTTGTGCGCTATTCCTCGCCCGTCTAAGCACGCAAACCCTCCTCCTCGGTACACACTCTCCTCATTATACAATTTTGCTAGCCAGTTATCCAGCCCTGCAAAGGCATTAACGGACTATCCAAAATTCAAAACCACACACCCACACAAGGACATGCAATCTATTACGTGGTGCAAAAACTCCGTACTGATTTAATCATCATTTTGTGCACCGCATCTTGTGTCTCCTCGCAAAACTTCGGTCGAATCAGAGAGCTCAAAGAAGGACTTGCTGAATGTCAGTGTTTTTAAGGATGTGCATCAAAGGCGGATGTTTGCTTTCATGTCCTGTGATTCTTTCTCACGAGTTAAAGAATGAAGTCACTTGATAAGTGAACTTTGATGTGTGCAAAGGAGACAGAATACTCACACCTTAGTACTGAATAAACAAGCAACACTCAATTTCCTAATATTTTCAAGATGAATAATTAAGCTGAAGTTGACTATTTGTCAGACTTTTTAGGAACAAAGAGATGAAAGTGTGTTTAGGGGACAAACAAAAGTGCAAAGGTATGCACAGATACTACATAGACTATATGCATCCTATGCATTAAAGGCACTGCGAAACACACACGCACTCAGGTCATCAGTTTGACTCCCTCGCAAAATATGAAGCGTTCAGATGTGAAATTCATGGCGGTTGATCTGTTCACACCACTGAGTTACGGCTCACACAGAGGAGCAGGAGGCAGAGGAAGATAAAGCAATTATGAAAATGAATAAAAAAAAAAAATAATATTGACATAGATAGTCCACACTGTGGTACCACAAAAACAATCGAGAGGAAATGAAGACGTAATATTGAAAACAAAATTCATAAGAATCCTCAGACAAACATATGGAGTAACCTTTGTGGCCTTCCGGGACTTGGGGGTGGTGGTGGGGTTCCATGGGGGAGTGGGGTGGGGGGGCCCTAACGCTCTGAGGACCGTAGGCACGCTAGGGAGAGGTGAGCTGTCACCCCCCATTACAATCACTGCCTGAGCTCATAAAGGGGGAGGGGCAGAAGGAGAGGAGGCAAAAAAAAAAAAAAAAACTGGTTCCTCACTAACCGCCATCTAGAGCCATCCCTGGGCCTCAGAAGCCTCAGTCTGCAACTGCCTCCTGGGAAATACTTGCACGCAAGTTGTCCTCATCCTTAGCTGGCGGTGAGGCATAATGTGTGTGCGGAGGTAAGAGGAGGGGTGTGTGTGTGTGTGTGTGTGTGTGTGTGTGTGTGTGTGTGTGTGTGTTTGGGCTGTGTAAGCAGAATGTTCTGCGATTGTGTGACAACAGAGCAACTGTTTATGTTTTCCTTCTTGCTTCACAAACACAGCGCACTGATATGATAGAAGTAACTTATAAAGAGCAGGCGTCTCACTGCGATGTTTAACATTTTAAGATTAAAATTAAGATTAAGATTATTAAGATTAAGATTCTCTTTATTTAATCCCCACTTTAGAGAATGAATATATTTTCAAGGTGGACTGATTAGACATTAGACATTTTCGGAACCACTGCAACTCGAGGATGGAATTTAAGATGAGAAAACACTTGTGCATCAGTGTCAGCACAGCAGAGCCACATGAAAAGTCTTTGCGTATAATGTGATGCATAACATGGTTTATTTGTTTCAGTGGATAAGATGCTCGCTTCACATTTGACCTTTTAATGCCTTTGTGTGGGTTTGAGTTGCCACTGCTTAGGCGCATTCTGTTCCCCAGATCCCATTCCTAACAACCCTGTCACTCATCATCACTCATCATTGTTGGGGACAAAAGGAAAGTTTAGTTAAGCCACACACTGGAGTGTTCTCCCACCCCCACCTTCAGAGATTCACGTGTGCTAGGTAGCACGCACACGCACATGAACACGCACACACGCTGACAATGCAGAAAAAAAATAGTTCTATTTGTGCAGCTCCAACACAACACCCCCGATTCACAGATGGACCCTGATTCACAGATGGGGTCACAAACTTTTCCATAAGGCGCCAAGGCGCCATCACCTTGCCCTCTAACTTGCCTTTTGAAGTGCAGGCTTGTCCTTCCAGTGGCCCTCTGACTCATCTACAAAGAGTAATTAAAGTCTATTCAGTGCTCTATATGTGTCCCAACTATCCTCCATCATGTGGCCAGGCCTTTCAATAGCCACCTGTGAACCCTGAAGGACAGTGGACACTGGCCATCATAAAATTCATGAGCACCGTTACATTCAGGGGCCAGCCAACTCCTCTAAATAGCCAACACTGCTTGAAACAACTCTGTGTTCAAGTCTGTTGTTGGAGGGTGAATCTTCTTTAAAGGCAGCCATATTCACAATAGCCGAGGTTAAGTAGCGCCCATGATTAGCCCAGAGCACGTGGCTTGATGGTTTGCTTAAAGACAGTGAGAAATACAAAGACCTAAATTTGATTTTGTCAAGCAACAATTGCTGACAGAAAGCTTTTATGGAACTGATCTGGGATCTGCAAACAAATGAACATGGGGGGGCAAACAGTTGTGATGAATCTAGAAATGATTGACATAATGTTCAAAAGTTATTAACAAAAGCATAGCTCAATATAAGTGTGAAAAAGGGGTGGGTCATCGGATCTGACTTGGGATTTCGTGGACCCACAGTATCTGATGTCTAGATTAATATAGTCTGTCCAGTCATACTTACTCTCAGCCTACATACTTTTAATCTGAAAATGGGTCCTGATATCAGCCTATTTGACACATTATCCATGAGATCAAATATGACTAGTATTATGACACCAGCAACACAGGGGAAGACAAACATAAAATGACATAGAGAAACACAGACACACTACCCCCACACCAGAACACTGTGCGGTGAGAGTGTGGGAAAGTTATTCTTTGGTCCCAAGCAGAGAGCCTTCCTGAGTTTAATGCTCCTGCTCCGGATCAACATTCCACCTTTGAACCAGTCCGACCACAGAGCCATTTGTGCTCATAGCCCCTTTTCCACCAACATTCCCAGGAACTTTTATAACCAGGAATTTATTTACCCTCATTTACGCTCTTTAATCTTTCTCAGGGTGCAGGCTTTAGGGTGGTCATCCTCTTAATAGGAGGTCCGAGGGTGGATCTCAGCCTCTCTCCCCACGGCGCATCTCCTTAGGCTGGGTACTGAACGGAATATTACCCCCCAGGCACTTCCAGAGAAAGTGTTGCACAAAGAAGAACTAAATAGCTGTAAAATGCTGTTTAGATTCACAGTGAAGTATAAATGTCTTTATATATGCGCTATATCAACTTAAAGGTGCAGTGTGTACGATTTTGGTCATTTTTGTCTCTTTCAAAAATATGACAAACTGAGATTTTCAGGAATTTATTATCACCTAAATGTTGTCTGTTTTTTCCCATTACCCAAGTATATTTACATGAGGGGGGGGGGGGGCTTCTCTACGGGGGCGGCCATGTTTTTTACAGTAGCGTACAGTAGCAACGTAACATCCTTTGAGATTTAATGACAACTACCATAGGTTCTCCTTCATGCTCAGAAGGGTGAAGGTGAGCTGATGGGTACAACATGCAACTTCACCTCTAGAGGTCACCAAATCTCACACGCTGCACCCTGTGGGGTGGGAAACAGAACGGATGCAATGTAAAAGAAAACACGATTGACACAAACATATCTGTTGTAGTGGTGTGTGATACAACATCCCAATCAATTGGACGAGTGACTTTGATTCAGCAAAATGAGTAAATTAAAAGAAATTGCCATTAAAAAAAAAGGGTCATTATGCTTTATAACCCGTTGGTTATGGTGTCATTTTGATAGAATACAGAGCCCCATATGGTAACCGGTGTCAGAGTCCTCAGTCTGCGTTTGCCAGTAAATGGTCCAGAATACGCTCACACATGTACAGGCAACGAGGAACATGGAAGAACCCTGAAGAAGAGAAGACAAACACAATGATCTGACAAAGGCCCCACGACTCCAGGTTCACTCTGCAGCAATTATGATGTTTTCGAAATGCTCTTAACCACATTTAAAAAAAATTTGATTTCATTGGAGAGACGTTCCTTCTGTTTGGGTGGTCAGTCTGTTCTTCATCTCAATCGTTCCCTTACCTTTGAATGGGCCTCCTATGAAATCCAGTGCTACTTTCCCCTCTTGGGTCAAGTAGCCAAACCACTCACCACTTGTAGCATCGGAAAACTGCACAGAAACAGAGGCAGACACATCAGAACTATACGCCTCGAGTTACAGTGTCTGTGCACGTGTGTGGGGAATGTGCTTTCAGGTGTGTGAGTATAAGCACAGAGGTCCCTTCCATCTTAAAGGCGCAGTGTGTAAGATTTGGTGACATCTAGAGGTGAAGTTGCATGTTGTACCCAGCACCTCTCCTTCACCCGTTGTCATTAAAGCTAAAAAAAAAAAAAAGGTTTAGTACGTCCAATCTGGGCTCTCGCAAAAACATGGCGGCCCCCATAGAGAGGACCCACTCCTCAACTAAATATACATTAATGGGCTCATTTAAGGGTAAATACAGACAAAATAAAACAGTTTGATGTTTATAAATTCATGAGAATGTCAGTATGAAATTGTTGTGTCAAATTTTTAGAAGTGAGAAAATGGCAAAGATCTTACAGACTGCACCTTTAAATGAAAACAGTTATTTGTATGGACCTGGCAACAAATGAGATCACTTAGAACATCTAAAATCATTAAAGAAGATTTACGATACGGACATGCATATCAAAATGTCATGGAAATCAGTGTTAAACATTTCAGGAAAGATGCTCCACATAAGGGTTATTTGATCACTTATGGAAATAAGACGTAAGAATAAAAAGACATGTATATGAGTTAAATCAGTCACTAAATCTGTCAATATTGATGTTACACTGAAAAAGATGTGGAATTTATGGTTAAATTATTATTATATTCAAATAGAATCAGTGGACAATACTACTACGAATACTTCTCATCATTGATTAGTAGTAATAATAATAATAATAATAATAATAATAATAGTTGCTAAACATGACAAGGAATTAAAAAAATAGAATTCGAGGAGGAGAAACAGAGAAAAGAGGAAGCCTTCAGTATAACTGATGTACTGTTCTATCTTAAAAGATGAAAAAAATAATAATAATAATAAACTTTGCTGTGTTGCCACGACAGTTTTCACTCACATGGCTGAAGACGTATTCATAAATCTGAGAAAATCTCTCCAGCAGCTCTGGCTGTTTGGTTTGTTTGTAGGCCATGAGGAAGGCGACCAGGGCCTCACAGTGAGGCCACCACAGCTTCATGCTCCACTCCAACTGTGCACACACACAGTTAATGGGCACAGAGTTAATGACCAACACATGATGCTCATGGCGACAGTAAGAGAAATAAATCGTGTTTGTTTGAATTCAGGTGCGCCGTGGAACCAAAGATCAACTCTGCTGCCAGGAGCCGGTTTTTGTTTATCTCCAGCAGCTCTGGCTGTTTGGTTTGTTTGTAGGCCATGAGGAAGGCGACCAGGGCCTCACAGTGAGGCCACCACAGCTTCATGCTCCACTCCAACTGTGCACACACACAGTTAATGGGCACAGAGTTAATGACCAACACATGATGCTCATGGCGACAGTAAGAGAAATAAATCGTGTTTGTTTGAATTCAGGTGCGCCGTGGAACCAAAGATCAACTCTGCTGCCAAGAGCCCGTTTTGTTTACACTAGAGTGGCACCAGATTGAGTTCTAACCACCAAAATCTGCCAAATGTGTCGCTCCACTTTTCAACTTCCTCCTAATACGAGCCGTCTCACAGATGTCCTTTACAGCGGATCACATATAATATAAATATATGTATATATGTATATATATATATATATATATATATATATATAAAACAGATGCCGTTTTAGCCGGGTGAGGTAAACACTCTGAAGATTGACTGGAGACGTTGCGCAGACTTTTGGGGGGCATGTGATTGCGCCATCGTTTTTTTTTTGTCCTCTCGACAGTTTTGTGGCCACAGCCAAATTGATTAATTGACGGATTGAGTGGCACGTTGTACTTTCTGAATCCAATGGCTCTCATCTGGACTTTTCAGTTGCCAGGCAGCAGCGTCGGAGCACAGGGCAACGTTCACCTGAGTGGGACAGCAACCGTCCACATCCAGGAAATAAAAGAGTCCACCGTGCTCTTTGTCCCATCCGCACTGGTACGGCAGCTCCAGGAACTTGTTGATGGCTGTTTTCTGGAGGGTCTCATCCCCCCGCTCTGCACTGTACTGGAGCAGGAACCAGCCGGCCTCCATGGCATGGCCTGAGACAGCGAGGGGTAACATTTGGGGAGGGCCACAGGAAGGAGGGGGGGTCAATGTCGATGCGGGCAAATAACACCAGCTGTCTCTGGGGTTTTATGGAGCCGCCCGGTGTTTACCTGGGTTCTGCAGGCGTCCCTGGCAACCGGGAAGCTCTTTTCCATCCAGGGACACGCTCTCCAAAATGGCCGTGCCGTCTCTCTGCACAGCGAGAGGGCGTATGATGAGAATTCATCGGGGAAACAGCCACTGGGGGCGTGAATGGTACCGCGTCCCTACCTGGACGTGCTGTAGAATCTGCCGCACACACCAGCCGCCCAAATCGTTGTACTTCTGAGCCGCGGCCACGCCCCGCTCTTCGGTGAGCTGTTGCACCAGACACAGGAGCATCATGGGAACCGCCATGCTGTTGCTGGGGACGTCTCCAGGGAGCTGGGGTCTGCCCAGGCCTGATGAATCCACGCGGACCCAGCGAATCAACTGTTCCATCATCTGTTCGGCCTCGAGCTGGTAACACAGGGAAGACGGTGGCCTAAAAGGACAATGGCACTCGAAGCATTCAGAGCATCTACCTTGTTTACGTCTGACGTGCTGTCGGACTGGTCCGTGCGACCCACGCCTTCTCTAGCTATCTGACGAAGGTTTGAGCATTTCCATTCTAATTCACGTGAAATCACATATCACGTCCCCACACACACACACACACACACACGTTAAGCATGTGTGTGTGCTGTGGCTGGAACCTTATGTACAGCTTTGAAGTGCATCAGTGCCATTTGGATACACTCAACCTCACTGATTCTCAGCTGCTGAGTCGTGACCCAAAAGTGGGTCAGGGACCCGGTTTCTGTGGGACGCGAGCCTTTGACTGGGAAAAACAGGTTTAGACCAAAAAAAAGTGCTGTGCTTTTATTTTGAAGAGGATTTTTATGTGTGCCGTGTATTGACAATCCTTAAAGCTGCAGTGTGGAAGATTTGGTGACACCTAGAGGTGAAGTTGCACGTTGTATCCATCAAGTCTCCGTTCTGAGCATAAAGGAGAAGCTCTGGTAGACTTCAGTTAAAAGAGGTTTAGTGTGTCCACTTTGGGCTACTGTAAAAACATGGCGGCCCACTCCTCATGTAAATATACATTAATGGGAAAAACAGTTTGATGATTATACATTTATGAAAATGTCAGTATGTAATTGTTTTTTAATATTTCCAGAAGTGACAAAAATGACATAGACTGCCCCATACTTAGTCTCTGATTGGTTCTAGTTAACATCGTCTCACTTTGATCTATCAAACCACTAACTCACCACCGGTTTCCTAAATGCGGTTGGAAGCCGCGTCTGTCAGGAGCGTGTTATTGGCTCGGTGCTGCAGTCTGCAGATGTCTTTTTGAGGTGGGACATGTGGACACTGAACTGACGGTGGAACGCAGAATGTGAGCCATCATCGCGTTCGTCTGTTTATCATGGAACGATATTGAACTCTGAAGAGACTTCCATACCTGTAGGTCCTCGTCAGCGGTGACTCTGCTCAGCTCGTCCATGGCCATGATGTAGAAACACTCGCTGAATATCGTCCTCTGAACTTTGACAGCTCGACCGTCCCTCGTCAAGCAGAAGGAACATTTCCACTGACCACTGTCGTTGGAGACGCGAGCGAACTTCCTCAAGAACGCTCCTCCTGAGGCGCAAGCACAACAACATGAGGTCATGATCAAACTGGCATAGTGCATGATTTGCATATTCATTCATAGAACCATTACTCACCACTTCTCCTCAAAAGGTCGTCTAAACAAACAGTTTGTGACATTTTTTTAATGATTACTCAAAAAAATAAGCTTTGCAGGAAACAGTTTTACAAGTTTCCAAGTACAATGATTTTTATAGTGTAAAATGAGAGAACAT
>JAFBJT010000199.1:4077-17274 GCA_016785325.1 Chascanopsetta lugubris
CTCCAGGACTTGATTTGATTGATTAATGCCCCATACACAACTTCTCAACATTGTAATGTAATTCCCCGTCCCTCAGTGAAGATCGTTTATTTACATATCGTCTTGTCTTAAACGATAAAAGCTAATAAACAGATAAGAAGTGGCTCCCTCTGTCGTGGTTGATGTCATCACTTAGGAATCACAGTTATGTAAATCTGATCAAAACAAACGTATATTTCTGGGTAAACTGCTGATGATTCACACCCGGAAGTGAATCTAAACACCCGAGACATAAACATACAGTTGTAGTATCATTCTATTTGTTGCACAATCAGTTAAAGGCGTGTTTTAAGCGGGGTTGTAGTAGTCTGTGCGTGCTCTATTGGAATGTAACTGTAAAAACTACATTACCCAGAATTCCTTGCGCCGCCCCCAGTTGCTCAGTCTGTGGACGTTTTGGCGTAAAACTCAAATCACGGGCGGGAGAAGGAGTGAGTCAGTCGGTTACCGAAACGAATCGGCGATTGAAAAGTTTTTTAAGCCAAAATAACTCGTTTTTAAACAGAATTCGCGGGCTCTGTACATCCGGAAGTACAAACCGAGTAACGGCGAACTACTTTTATTTTTGCGTCGAAGAAGAAAAAGCAGCTTTTTAACGTAAAGGAGTGCTGTGAGGACGGGAAGTGATTCAACAGGTCTGTGGCTTTAAACCTCATTTAAAACACGTTTAAGCTCTATATCAATTCTTCTGTCTTTAAACGTTAAATGACTTGTGACTGTGACGTTTAAATGAACGCTGTATTTAGTTAATTTACGTAGTTTTAATGTCGTTTTACGTAAAGTTGCCGTTTTCCCTCCTACGCCGTGAAACGAACGTAACATCCCCCACTCCACATTTTACATCAGGGTCTGACTCACTTCTTACTCATGAACACAACCATGACTTCAACAAACCCTTTGTTTATAACATTACTATTACTAATAAACGTTTTAGTAGAGGTAACATTTATTTAAAGGTCCAGTGTGTACGATTTTGGTGTAAATAGTTCAATTACTTTTGGCAGAAATGGAATGTAAGATACTAAAAAAATGTGTTTTTATGAGTGTACGTTACATTCAATATTAATGTTTTCAAAATGTCCTAATCTGTGGGTCAAATGAATAATGTAACACACAACATCACCACTAGATGTCACTAAACCCCTCATGTAGTATTAGTCCATTTCTATTAGTAGAAATGATAATCAAGTCAATTGTCATACATTATGAATGTATAATAACCCAAATGTGTGGAATTCAAACATCAATACTACTGAATGAAACCTTTATATTTACTGGGCCACTTTATGGAGGCCGCCATTTTGAACCGCAATGTCTGTACAGTAGCCCAGAATGGACAAACGAAAGACTTTTGGAGTATTATTGATAATGAGTGATGGACTACATAGGTGATGGGTATTCACAAAATGGGTATTGTCAAGGTTTGTCAAAAAATAGAGATAATGGCCGTCTTTAAACATCTATGGACTCATTCGTTCATTCAATTTAGAAATACTACAAACTGTTCTAATATCGGGCAAAGTACACCCCCAAAAAAACCCTCACACAGAAAGTCCTCATGTAAGTGATTTGCGATCGATAGAATTCATAGTGATTAATCTGGAATTGATTGTCCACTTCTTTTGAGGTCTGTTTTGAAATGAATAAAGGTGTTAAAATGTACAGTAATCCACGTCGCCATAACACTGTCAATGTCCTCGCAGTGTGAAGATGATCATGAAGGGGCAGAAGCGTAAATTCCCCCCAGAGGAAGTGGAGGTTTCAGACCGGAGCAGTCCGACCTGGGAGAGCCAGCGACAGTTCGTCTTCTCCGTCTCCCTCAGCAAATATCAGCGAGGACAGGAGCTGCCCGAGCCCAGCCTGCGGAGGTCGGTGCTCATCGCCAACACGCTGCGGCAGATCAACCTGGAGGCTTGCGGAGCGCCCCCTGTTGACCGGGAGGGGTCGCCTTGCAGCGTCCCACCGGAACGCGCGGAAGAGAGCAGTGTCGCCGGAGTTCCCTCGGGGAAACATCCGTCTGAAGCGGAAGCGACAGGCGGCCATTCGGCTCTTGCCTCCTTCCCCGAGGTTTCCTCCGTTTACTCCTCAAATTGCGGTACAAGTAGGTGTCCGACAATCTGCCTGTCCGATACATCCACTGCTCCCCTGTCTGTGGGAGAGGAGGACGAGGACTGGGGCTCCATGTCCACTGACCCCGATTTCTCCCTTTCAGCAGCCATCTCCTCCATTCTCTCCGCACTGGACTCCGCCATGGGGGACGGGGCCCCGCAGGCGGCTCCGCGGACGCCTCTCCGCTCCCTGGAGAACCTGTCCAGGTCCTCGGAGCTCAAACAGGGGGTCAGAGGTCACGGGGGCAGCTGGGAGCAGGCAGAGGAGTGCAGGGTGCAGGAGAGCAACATGGAGACCGTGAGGTCCGGCTACCTCGGCGAGCTCAACATGGAGGATCTGTTCCAGGACATAGACACGTCCCTGCTGGAGCGGGACATGGGGGTGCTGGGGCTCCGGGGCAGCGGGCACCCGGCGGGGGACGACCTCCTCCGCTACCTGCCGCCTTTCTCTCCGAGCTCCTCCCCCCTGCTCCCGTTCTCGCTCTCTCTCAACCAGAATCTCAAGTGCCTGCCGTCCTTCTCGTCCTTCAGCCCGTTGTCGCCCTCCTCGCCGTCCCTCCCCTCGCCGCCGCCCTCTCTCTTCTCCGCTCAGAGTCACGGGAGGGACGGACTGGAGCTGGAGCATCTGATGGAGATCCTGGTGGAGTCCTAACAACCTGCGCTGTACTGTCAACAAGAAGTAACCTGAACAACAGTCACTAACTTAGTCCAACAAAAAATTATTTAAGCAAAGGGTTGGTCTGTCAAACATGTCCAACATTCCCTTTGTTGCTTATATATAAATCAATATGCCACGTGAACGTCGTATTAGAGGAAGTAGAAATAGTAGGAACGATCTGGATGAGTAGAAACGACACAAAAAATGTGACTTGATGTGAAGGATGTGATAAAATGGAGGTGGAGTGAGGGTGAGTCAGATGAGGAAGTGCTGACTCATGGAGGTACGAACGGAGGCCACTACCTAACCTGTTTCCTAACAGGAAAGACTACCGCCCCTTTTAAAATGGCTTCATCACCGCGTCTCGTGCGTTCACACGGAACCTGCTGACTCATCAAGCTCAGTCATGTCAAGTCAAGTTGTAAAAGGCGAATGGGAGTTCGGAGGGGGTGTGGTTTGCCAGGAGTGTCGGTGAAACGTGAATAATTACAGGTCGAATCTTCTGTGAAGACATTTTTCTAAAGATAGGAAGAGATGAAGTCAGGATTTGAAAATGGCCGACGCTCCCGGGGACTGGACTCCAGACACATCCTGTCCAGATTGTGATTTGATCACAAGTGTCGTTAACCAGGTGATTTCTGACGCGTCGCTGGAGTTACAGTTCGATCGCACCCCGACACCACCGCCGTGATTATTGATCATTAAGCGCTAAAGCTAACGTTAGCTAATTATGAACTGCGACTCTCTGGGCATCGTCAGCGAAAAACGTAATGACATACAATGTTCAAAATCAAAAGTAGGCTATTCTTTGACTTCAGAAAACTCGTTGGCATGGTAACCAGAAGTGTTAGCGCGCAAACACTATTTGCAGTAAAGCAAAGAACATTAGCTTCCTCTTAGCAACGATTTACAGAATCGTAGCAACACGCCGCCTCTCTGTGACACATGACTCCAAACTAAAGGAGCCTCTACAATGCTGTGATTGTACACAAACACCCTCGTGAGTTTAACTGTGACAGAATAGGCCCCGCCCCCAACTTCCACCCCTGCCTGCCTGTAGGCGTCACAATGTTCCAAGTCACAACCACTACACAACCTCCGTTGTACAGATGTAGTTTTTGTTATTCTACGTTTACATCTGAATTGTTGCACTTTTGTTGATGATATGCATTTGAAGTGTGGTCGTATGTTTTACTCTGTATTTATTTAAATGTAACGTTACAGGTAAAATGTGTTCCGTTGATGCATATCGTGTAAAAGGTGTTTTGTGACGCCACGGCTTCTCGACGTCGTTCCGTGAATTTCAACCAACACTGTTACCGCCACATGTCGGTAAAGAGAACAAGCACATGCTGTATATTTGTTAGTACTTTTGAATTTTTTTTATCCCGTTCATGGATCAAGTTGCTTTCTATGCAAAGCTCCTCTCTGACCAGCAGGGGGCAAACGACTCTGAATCGGCTCATGTTATGTAAAGGAGATGTGTAATTTAACGTCGTACTGTATTTGATAATTGAATAATGGTTTTATTACTATTTGTCATGGCAGTTATTTTATTAACTTGTATTTTTCTCTTCTAAATATTTTAATGTTTTCAAATGGAGGGCAGAATGCTCGAATACTATGTATTTAGACTCTTTTTTAAGTTGGTAAATGTTTGTTTACCTGTTCCGATTTTTTAAATAAAGTAAAAATAAAAGTACGTGGTTTAGTTTTTTTTACTTTGAATATTGATTACTGATTAATAATATATAAATTGTTAACACCAATAGATGTCACAAAATGTTACACATACCAGTGAAGAGCAGACAATGATAGAAAGCAAACATTTAACTTATACATTTATTTACCATAATGATATTATGCTACAATAAAGATGAAAAAAGACAACTCTTAATTACAGTATCGCGATATAATGAACCTGTTCCAATGAAAACTGATGTCAAAGTGCATTTCAAGTCTTCATGGATCTTCTGAAGGACTGAGGCCATGAACCATGACGTCACACAGCTACACTTCATCAACACATGTGTGGGTTTTCCACTGACATTGATCTCCCGCTATTTCCACTATTCAGTCCCTCTCTCATGCAACCCTTTAACCCTATTCATTCACTCTAGCGCTGGAGATGTAGTACACTCATATGGACACTAGGGGGCAGCACTATAAAGGAAGTCAAACCATGTTCTACTGCCATTAGCGTTTATGCTCTGGATAAGAAACCTGCTACA
Organism: Chascanopsetta lugubris; assembly: GCA_016785325.1. NCBI lineage: Eukaryota > Metazoa > Chordata > Actinopteri > Pleuronectiformes > Bothidae > Chascanopsetta > Chascanopsetta lugubris. The sequence continues at coordinate 9,114 of JAFBJT010000199.1, forward strand.
GTTTAGGTCCACTTTATATTTCATATCAATAATAATAATAATAATAATAATAACAACAACAATAGTAAATTGTGATGGTTCCTCCTGAAGGAGAATTAAAGGACTGGAACAGCGCAGAGGCGTCTTGGTTATTGTGTGTGTGTGTGAATCTTAAAGGGGCGGAGCCAAAAGGCAGCACCCTCTGTGTAATGTAAATGGGCGGAGCTAAAAAGATGAATCCTTCCCCCCGCCCCCCAAAAAAAAGACAAAATAAGATTTAAAAATAAAACAAAATGAAGTGCATTGGCAAATTGTGAAGCTTTACCAACCGTGTCCTGAAGGAGGCACCAAAACCTACAACACAAGATAAAACACAATGAGTGAATATTTAATCAAGAGGCCGAGGCCGTAACGACGAACACGCCACAGAGACACCAGTGTTTAAACGGGAAGTCGTGATGGTTTTGGTCCCGCTGAGCTTCCGTCATCCGTGTTTCCACAAACAGGAAGTGATGTCACCGCCCCTTCCTGTTCGCCCGTCCTCCTTCACACAGGCTGAATCTCAGGACTTGAAAATGAAAATGAAGAGAAGAGTTGGGATTCAGCCGATCGGCGCCACGACCACGCGGATCCGCAGAGGTAGAGTTTCCTTTCCCGTAGGTGGCGCTCCCGCGCTCAGCCCTTGTTGATGGTGTTGTACGAGGGCTGCGAGCCGGGCTCCAGCGGCTTGCTGGCGGCCGCCGTGTCCGTCCGGAACGAGGGGGCGCGCTCGTCCACGATGGGCACCCGGTCCTCGTCGTGCTCGGACTCCTCGCAGCGCGGCAGCTGCAGGAAGGTGGTGAGGCCGTGCACGTCGGCCATTTTGTGGAAGGAGCGCAGCAGGAGGTACATCATCATCAGGCCCACGAACAGGTAGGCTGCAGGGGGCGGCAGAGAGACACGCGGGGGGTCAGACGGGTGGAGACAACTACAAAGTGTGGACCTGTGGCCCGTTTTCACCTTCAGTACCTGCAGTTCACAGAGTGGCCACTAGAGGCTGGCTCCGAGAGCGAGTCGATCCCCAGAGACTCCCGTGTTAAAGTGTTTAAACAGGTTTAAAGCCTCAGAGACATTTCTCACGTTTTCTATCTCGCTTATTTTGATTCTATCCAGGTTTGAGATTGTGCATAATTAAGGGGCGTGGCCTCTTGACTGACACCTGGGCCGACCCTCTGTGTATGCTGCGACAGCACCATGGGCCCCGCCCCCAGCTCTACCTGTGCTCCGCCCCCCTGCCCATTTTTTTGGGGGGGGGAGGGGGCGTGAACCAGGAAGTAGGAGGAGTAACCCCGCCCACTTTGAGCCTCATCAGCACTCTGCAGAAACTTATGGGTGATGTCACAGACGCCATGTTGACCTCACAACAAAAACAAAGCATCTCATGAGGCCTCGAAGGAGTTCATACATTTTATTTTCAGTTTCGACAGAAACTATTTCAGTAAACAAACTCCAGCAGGAAGGAGGACGGCTCCGCCCTCCGGCCAACAACAACAACAACAACAACAAGGTGAAAACTAACTCTGCTCAGAGTTCCTTATTTTCCCTGAAGCCATGAACTTCTCCTCCATCATGTGTTCGCTGCCCCACATAACCACCGAGTTCAGGTCCTGGACAATAGTCTCTCACTGTACAACCAGGCTAAATAGAGGGGGGGGGGGGGGCGGGGGGGGGGGTTGAAACGGCCCCCCCCCCCCCCCCATCACCGTCACCAGCATCACACGGGCCTGTTTCTGTGGGAAGTTGAGTCGGAGGAAGTCCTGAGGAAACACAGAACAGCTCTGTGTGTTTCAGGACGTTTCAGCTCAGCCCTTAAAACGATCATATGCAAATGAGTTTGAATTGAAATAAAGAACAATAGATTCGTGTCAATCACCTTTCATCACTTCTGCATTAGTCACGTTTTGTTCCTGGTGCAGAGGTTTGTTTCATCTCTGTGAGCGAAAGCAGGAGGATGAATCAGAGACGAATGATGCAATTTATGTTCAAAAGTATAGAATCGTTTATTTCTCTTTTATTTATTCAGTCAGTATTTTAATTATTTGCTCTTCACTGAATGAAAAGAAAAACCTGGTGATAGTAGTTTTTTGTGTTTCTCTCTGTTTCAAACTGTGTGAAATCAAAACTGTACAGAGTGAGATTTACTTTGTTTAGGTACAAATGAAGGGAGAGGGGATTTGACCCAAAAAATGAAGCACGATTCTTCAAATATCATGATTCTATAGAAATGTTACACTTCTATTAGTATTATTATTATGATTATTATTATGATTATTATTAGTGCTGGTATATAGTTCTCTGTGTCCAAAACAGTGACCTCCTCAGCTGTTGTTGTTGTTGTTTACATCATGTTGTTTACATCACATGACGAGTTGAGCTGAGAAAACAAACAGCGGTTCCCTGAGACGTTCCGTCATCGGGCCGTGAGAACAACATCAGCCGGGTCACTAATCCTGCTCAGAACCTCCTGCAGCTTTAATCTGACTCCCCCCACATCACACTTATGCAACGCTGCCTCGTCACCTGTGCTCCGTGTGAACCAGGGGGGCCTCCTGCCCGAATGAAGTTGGGGGATTAGCCGAGAAACAGACGGAGGGGAAAACACTCTTCAAAGTCTGACCTTTAAATGTAACTTTAAAAGCTGTTGAAATAGAACCGTTAGCTCATTTCTCAGAGGGGGCGTGGCCTGAATAGAAGTAATTCAATAGGATTTTTTTAAAGTGTAAAACTTGTTTCCATGTTAACATTCCAAGGCAGAGGGGGCGCTGTTTATCACAGTAAACTCTGAATCGCCTTGTTTTTTCGACTTTTATTCTACTTCCTGTTTGGGCTGACGTCACAGTGGTGGGCCAATGAAATATAAGAACTGGAGTTGTGGGCGGGGCTACGGTTCAATTGGCACAAGAAGCACAAACAAAAATAAATACTTTTACATTGTGCGACCCATAGAGGGCGCACTGCCGTCTCCTTCTCATCCTCAGAGTCGGACGCATCTTTATCATAATGTACGGAAATGTAATTCAAAAATCGCCCAGCGGGGGCAACAATGAGGCAAATGTTAACAAACACATTTGGTACTTGATGAAGCTCAATGAATAAATAAATATACTCTTGAGCAAATGTGTTTTTGTAAATGTTCGTTTGTAGAAAAGGAGTCGAACTGAAGCAGCACAAAGCTTCACACAGGCTTTGTGTTGGTCCTGATTTCATTATCCACCTCTGAGCTCAGACTGAGAAACACCAACCGCACGGTCACTTTTAGACCCAAACACCATTCCACCGCTGATTCACTTACAGGGCAAACAACAGCGCGTCTATGTAAACGAGCTCATGTCATGTGACGCTGAGAGGAGGGGAGGAGGGGGGGGGGAGAGAACCCCCGGGGTCCAGAGCAGAGGTCTGAAGAAGTAAGAACCGATCCAGGTCACGTTCCGTCTCTGGATTTTGTTTCCACCCCAGACTCTTTGTTTCTTTGTTTCTCAGCAGCTCGATCTGTAGAAGCCAGCGGACTGAAGTGGGCGTGGCCTGACGTGGGCGTGGCCTGTTCTGATTCATGCACATGCACAAACCCTGCAGCTGCATTTAGAAAAATCATTTCCTGCGTGCGACCTCAGACTCTGACACCGACCTGACATGAATGTCACCGAGCCGAGCAGCATGGGGCCACACCTCCTTCACACACACACACACACACACACACACACACACACACACGAATCCTCGACAGTTGATCCTTTTATCATGGGAGTCTCTGGGGAGTGACTCACTGTTGGAGCGCAGCCTCAAGTGGCCACTCGGGGAACTGCAGGTATTTCCTGTGCTGTTCCGGTGCGACGTCACAAACGACCATTAACGAGAGGAAAACAGCAGCAGCACCATGACGCCGGGCCACTGGGTTTCCATGGTAACCATCATCCCCCGTCGCCCTCTCACCACACTACATCTAATTTTTAACGTTTCGCGACAAAAGTTCACAAGCATCTTAGAATCATGCCAGAATTGTTGCAACCTTAAAAAAATTAAAATAAATAAATAAATAAATATACATATAAATATATATATATATATATATATATATATAAATATAAAACAATGGCGCTGGTGTTTCTTTTCTACCACTAGAGTGAGTCATGAGACGCTACGTCAGTCCTACTGACGTTCTCTCCTTCCTTAGCATTTGTATACATCACATAAAAGGACACTTACATCACTTCCTGTTCTCCTTTCAAAATAAAAGCCCCAGTGGGAGAGGTGACAGAGACCTCCGTACTCACCCATGACAGAGACCTGGTACAGCTGCTTGAACTTCTGGCCCGGCTGCAGCCCGGGAACAAAGTCTCCCAGGCCGATGGTGCAGAGCGAGATGAAGCAGAAGTAAACGCCGTCCAGGAACGACCACGAGCCCTCCAGCACGTTGAAGATGGCGGCCGGCGCCAAGAAGAAGCACAGCACCAGCACCAGCGGCAGCAGCAGGAAGTGGACGGCGGTGGCGGGGCGGGGCTCCATCCCCGAGCGCTGCAGGAGGCCGACGGGCGCCAGGACCAGCGGGAACATCAGCCGCTGGACGCAGGCGGTGAGGACCAGCATGGTGAAGGGGACGCCGATCAGGGCGTAGAGGATGGAGAAGGCCTTTCCCGTGTCGGTCAGAGGGGTGGTGTGACCGTAACCTGGGGGGGGGGGGAGAAGGGGGAGGGGCCGAGGTTACGGACGACCTTTGACCCCGAGACGAGCCGTTCTCTGAGAAACGAGCGTGTGAAGCCAAAGTCAAACAGTGAGGAGCGCTCACCCGCTCAAACTCTAGCCTCCCGCTTTTATTTTGAAATGGATGTATTTACTATTTAAAGGTGGACGTTAAAGATATATATACCTTTAAAAGGTGTGAGGCAAAAAAATATAATGGAATGCGGCCCAGTTGATAACATTTTGGAGGAGACGGTCCGAACTCCACCTAGTGTCAAAACTAAGAAGTGCAATAGAGTCAAGCTCTATGGTTTCATGTGTGGGCCACATTCCATTATAACAATAAAAAAAAACATATTAAAATAGAAATAAAAATGTATTTGAAAGAATTCATCAATTAAAAGAATTAATAATAAATCGACTTCAGCCACAGTTTGGAAACCGCTGATTTAACCCGAGAATTCGACCCGGTCTCCATTTTGTGAAGCTTCCACTCGGACCCGGACGATCACATGTCAACGCTCTGCGCACACAGAGGATGACAGGATCAAAGGGGCGTGTTCGCTGCTGCTTTCACACATTTGCATAAAAGATTGGCGTCTGTCATCGTTTGTGTTTGTTTGTTGTTATGGAGCCGAGAGCTTCACATGAAAAGGTCACGTCAGGAAAACAGCAGCCGTGTCCTGGACCGACCGCTCGCGTTCCGCTTCATGTCTGGATTTCCTCAGAACCGAGCAGCCAATCACGGGTCTGATGTCACAGCAACAAGAGTGAACGTCTCATGATCAATACGTTTGTATGGATTTAAAGGATTTGAATGTTTTCTGATGCACCTTTAAAGGTGGAGCCCTCTCTGGGCGTGGCGCTGCATCGAGGGCTAAATGTGCCGACTCAGCCTTTTTCCTCCCGGCGGAATGTGAACTCTGGGGAGTGACTCACTGTTGGAGCGCAGCCTCAAGTGGCCACTCGGGGAACTGCAGGTATTTCCTGTGCTGTTGTTCCGGTGCGACGTCACAAACGACCATTAACGAGAGGAAAACAGCAGCAGCACCATGACGCCGGGCCACTGGGTTTCCATGGTAACCTGCCCCATCATCCCCCGTCGCCCTCTCACCACACTACATCTCATTTCTAACGTTTCGCCACAAAAGTTCACAAGCATCTTAGAATCATGCCAGAATTGTTGCAACCTTAAAAAAATTAAAATAAATAAATAAAGACATATACATATTATATATACATATAAATAAAACAATGGCGCTGGTGTTTCTTTTCTACCACTAGAGTGAGTCATGAGACGCTACGTCAGTCCTACTAACGTTCTCTCCTTCCTTAGCATTTGTATACATCACATAAAAGGACACTTACATCACTTCCTGTTCTCCTTTCAAAATAAAAGCCCCGCTGGGAGAGGTGACAGAGACCTCCGTACTCACCCATGACAGAGACCTCCGTACTCACCCATGACAGAGACCTGGTACAGCTGCTTGAACTTCTGGCCCGGCTGCAGCCCGGGAACAAAGTCTCCCAGGCCGATGGTGCAGAGCGAGATGAAGCAGAAGTAAACGCCGTCCAGGAACGACCACGAGCCCTCCAGCACGTTGAAGATGGCGGCCGGCGCCAAGAAGAAGCACAGCACCAGCACCAGCAGCAGCAGCAGGAAGTGGACGGCGGTGGCGGGGCGGGGCTCCATCCCCGAGCGCTGCAGGAGGCCGACGGGCGCCAGGACCAGCGGGAACATCAGCCGCTGGACGCAGGCGGTGAGGACCAGCATGGTGAAGGGGACGCCGATCAGGGCGTAGAGGATGGAGAAGGCCTTTCCCGTGTCGGTCAGAGGGGTGGTGTGACCGTAACCTGGGGGGGGGGGGGGCCGGGGGGGCCGAGGTTACGGACGACCTTTGACCCCGAGACGAGCCGTTCTCTGAGAAACGAGCGCGTGAAGCCAAAGTCAAACAGTGAGGAGCGCTCACCCGCTCAAACTCTAGCCTCCCGCTTTTATTTTGAAATGGATGGATTTACTATTTAAAGGTGGACGTTAAAGATATATACACCTTTAAAAGGTGTGAGGCAAAAAAAATATAATGGAATGCGGCCCAGTTGATAACATTTTGGAGGAGACGGTCCCAACTCCACCTAGTGTCAAAACTAAGAAGTGCAATAGAGTCAAGCTCTATAGTTTCATGTGTGGGCCACATTCCATTATAACAATAAAAAAAAAACATATTAAAATAGAAATAAAAATGTATTTGAAAGAATTCATCAATTAAAAGAATTAATAATAAATCGACTTCAGCCACAGTTTGGAAACCGCTGATTTAACCCGAGAATTCGACCCGGTCTCCATTTTGTGAAGCTTCCACTCGGACCCGGACGATCACATGTCAACGCTCTGCGCACACAGAGGATGACAGGATCAAAGGGGCGTGTTCACTGCTGCTTTCACACATTTGCATAAAAGATTGGCGTCTGTCATCGTTTGTGTTTGTTTGTTGTTATGGAGCCGAGAGCTTCACATGAAAAGGTCACGTCAGGAAAACAGCAGCCGTGTCCTGGACCGACCGCTCGCGTTCCGCCTCATGTCTGGATTTCCTCAGAACCGAGCAGCCAATCACGGGTCTGATGTCACAGCAACAAGAGTGAACGTCTCATGATCAATACGTTTGAATGGATTTAAAGGATTTGAATGTTTTCTGATGCACCTTTAAAGGTGGAGCCCTCTCTGGGCGTGGCGCTGCATCGAGGGCTAAATGTGCCGACTCAGCCTTTTTCCTCCCGGCGGAATGTGAACGTCAGCATTCGCAGACGCGCTGATGGATTTGTTTGTTTGTGTTTTTTCAAGTTGGGTCTCTAACGCGTCGCAGCTGAAGTCAGGAGGAGTGACACGGCGAGGCCACGCCCACTGTGTCCTCCCAACTCACTCTACTTCCTGTTCAAACAGGATGTGGAGGTAAAAACACACACAGGTGGAGGGTGTTGCAACTGAAACTTATTTTTCTAACATTCATTCCGTGGTTTAATTTGAAGCTTCCTCATTGGTTAAAAAAACCAAAACAAAAAAACACAGTCATGCTTGATCTGATAGAGCCGAACAGGAAGTAGCTGAACTTCCGATAAACTGTGAAAACATGAAGGTTTGGGACAAAGAGCTCGGGCGGCCATGTTGAAATCCTTTGTTTATACTTGATATCAGCTGATACGTAAAAGTCCTGTTATCACAATCGGGGTGAGGCCGTTTACACTCAACACACACACACACACACACACACACACACACATTATTTGTTTAGTACAATGAAATTAAGGATTACGTAAACAACAGACAAACAAACATTTGTTTGTTGAAAAGAGTAAAAACTATTTTCATCTTATGACCAGGTGTTGAAGTGTGTGTGTGTGTGTGTGTGTGTGTGTGTGTGTGTGTGTGTGTGTGTGTGTGTGTGTGTGTGTGTGTGTGTGTGTGTGTGTG
>JAFBJT010000234.1:2500-14205 GCA_016785325.1 Chascanopsetta lugubris
ATATATTATATGCGCACATGGGGGTTCAATCACATTCAGTCCAGATGTGTCGGCTCGTGTTTGCACGTCTCCGTCGTGCCCTTGAACCAAATGTCATGAGGCCACGTCGCTTTCACATCTCTGTGCAGAGGAAGGGCTGAGAGTCCGATACAGAATATCAAAATCACAACAAACAGGAGGAGGACGGAGCCTGGTCCACAAGGAGACTGTTGCACTTGAACAGCTCCAGACCTTTGCGCTGCATTCAAGTTAAACCGTCCCGACTGGCATTTCAGCCGGCGTCCGAGCGAGAGGAACTCGGGGAAGTCGCAGCCCATCCGCTTGTTGATCCAAGCGGCAGGAATCCGTCTGTCGACCGGTGACACTGACTCATCCTATCAGGGATCATCTCATGTGCGCAACCTGTGAGAATGAGATGTTCTGCTCCTTTGTAGGTTTGAAACCCGACTTTGGAGGCGGGGTTGTTTCCTGAGCGCTGACCTTGGACGTGCCTCTGTGCAGCTGTCTTACTTTCCACCCACTGCTGCAGGAAACTGGGTCTAGATAAGGAGGAATAATCTGCTCCTGGATCCGAGTCCGCGCACGGCCGGGTTTTCAAATTCTAGCCCTCAGCGTCGTTGTGTCATCAGCCGCGAGCCACATCGACGAAACGTCGGGATCTTGAAATGTCAGCGACGTTTCCGTGACTAATTTATTGAAGAAAAAAAAAATTCCTCCAGAATCAATAATGGATGAAGACAGCGTGTGGGTGGTCTGCAGGCAGGGGCAGCATCTGCCGGTCTGAGAGCGTGACAGGAAGTCAACGGAAGGCTGACTCCAGGTGTGCGCGCTCTGTACTTCTACAGAGTCAATATGAAGGAGGTTTGGCAGCAGCTGCAGTGGTGAAGCGAAAGCAGCGATGATGTCATCAGTCCAAACTCTACCTCTCACTTTATTACAAGTCAGGAAGAACTACACTTTTTCATGTCAACCAGATTCATTCTAGATGGATTCACCGATGTCACTTTTTTTTTTTGCACCATGCATTAGTGCCCCCCCCCCGGGAATAACGTGGATTACTCAAACTTTATTTGTTTTCCATGTATATTATGGGCTGTCTGAGCCAAGGACCTCCCTCTTTATTATGCATATATGGACAGTGAAGTACAGGAAAGAACATCCGGTTCCACTAATCTACAGATCCACTGCAAGAAATGTGTGAAACGTCTTTACTACAAGTCACTTTTCTGGATTTAAAACGTAGAGTGAAACCTATTCTCCTCCATTTTTAGGATTATTTTGGAGGATGGTGTCAGAGCATCAAGTTTCAAATCCCTCTTCCCTCTGTGGCACAGAGCAACACGTGTTCAAAATGTGCCCGAGGGATGACGACATACTTAACCGAGTCATCCCTGATGTTTGCACAGAGGCAGGTGGGACATGTGGCACGGGGGGGGGGGGGGGGGGGGGGGGGGAGGGAGGGAGGGAGGCAACAGCTGACAGAATATAAACCAATATCTGAGTTAAGTGGCACTTCATCGTGACGAAAAGTGAAGGAGGAGGGACAAAGAAAGAGTCCTTATTGAGTCAGGGCAGGATTATTGACTTTCCAAGGGTCAGTCAGGGACTGACAGTGAAAGTGAAATGTCACCAAAGGCTGATCTGAGCTGAAGCCTGGTCCTGACACACAGCACGGGGCTTAGAGGAGGGTGTGAGGCTCAACACCAAGTGGGATTTGCTTGTTTGGAGACCGGGGATTTGGAGTTAGCCGCCACTGATCTAAGCTCACCTATGCAGGTCTTGGCCAGGAGGGGGCATGCGGTTACATAATGCGGAGACAAATCCATAAACGGCGTGAGAAAATGTTTTTTTTCCAACAATAGATGCATTGAGAAAGTATTTGTCGTGTTTGGGATGTTCCACGATGCTGCGGCAGTCACGTCATGACAGACGGCGACAAATAGTTTCACTAATGATACGTCACACTTTCCAAATGTCTCCAGTTTTGCCCGTCCAGACGAAAACGGGATGTGGTGTTTTCAAAGTAAAATGCAGCCCTGACTAGAGGAGGATCAACATCTCACTGTTGATGTGATGTGTCATCATCTTGACAAATGGGATATCATCAATATGTTAAGACCACATTTGCATATTTAGCTTGAATACTAATTAAATGACAGCACATGTCAACAAAGACAAGTTAAGTCTGAGGATATGTATTTGAAATAAATACAAATAATAAAAAAAAAATTCATTTAAATGCGTTTGAAAAATGAAAATGAAAAAATATATATATATAAAATTTGAAATGTATAAAATAAATAAAAAAATAGAAATAAAAATGCAATACTCACCGGGAGACCCTTGTAATTTGGCTTTCTTCACTGGAAAACAAAAAAGAACAACAGCGATTAGCATCTTCGGCAGGGAAAGGAAAAGAAGGACATCCTTAAACACATGCTGTCGAGAGCGCAGGTGAGAGAGCGGCAGTCAGAAACACAAACATGTGCGTGACGCATGGAAAGCCATTGATATGCAGGGATGTGAGCACCGTGACTCGCCGCCTCGTGACACCTGAACAGCCGCCGCGTGACGCCGCCGCCCGCGCTCCGAGCGCAGAGTTCGAGCGGACAGCTGTGGGTTAAAGACGGACACGACCGCGGTCGGTGCGTCACTCTCCCCCGCCACCAGGTGTTGTTATCCGGAATGCGCATAAACATTGTTGACTTTCCATGAGAGCCCCAGTGTTTCGCGCTGAAAAGGAAATATTGATGATTTTATTTCTCTCATCGATTCCTCTGATTAGAGATCCGCATTTTATCGTCGCCAACAAATAGTGTTCACGTAACTGCAGAAGTATCATACAATCGTGGGGCGTGAGCCTACGCAGCTGGATCATAAACACAGCAGCTGGCTGTGACACACACACACACACACACACACACACACACACGACAAAATGGTAGAAGACTCAAAATGTCTGGTGACTAGGCGCATTTTCCTGAATCCTCGGGATTATAATTTCAGCGAGAAAAAAAACAAAACAAAACAACAACAAAGCTTTCTGTGTTTTCGTTTATTTTTAGCCTCGCCGCCTTTAGGCCCCGCCCCCTGCGCCGCCGATGCAGCTATACAATAATGTTTGTGGGATTGGTGAGGCGCTTCGGAGGGGATTAATGGTGATTGCTGGGGCAGAATTATGTGCTCGGGCATGTAACCTACTAAACCTCTGGAGCCTCTGACGGCAGATGGGCAGGACGGGGATGATGGAGGCACAGATGACACTTTCATATTCCACTCGCCTCAGTCTTTCATCTATCGACTCTACATTTACGTCAAAAGAGGTTGTTCGTTACAACTTCCAAATGAAAAGTTTTGTTAAAAAGACTGAGTGAATTGCGTCAGCACGAGAAAGGGACTCTGGGCTTTTATTTTGAAACAGTTGCGGAAGGTTGCCCTTCCAGAGAAATACTTTATTTGAATAAACGTTCGAACCTCTGGTGAAACCTTGCTGTGAAGCGTGCAGATCGAGGACAGATGCTCAGGACTCACCCTAGAGGTGAAAAGGTGACACGACAGGTGGCACATGAACGCTTGGCACTTTCTCAGTCCTTTGATGTCATCGCAATACATGTAGATTCATATTAAAAATGAGTCATAATAAAGCAAATTCCATCGTGTGGAATGTCTATTACAGTGAGAGTTGATTCCAATGTTCAGGAAAAGAAATAAAAAAGGGAAGGTTGTGATCACAAAGACTTTTCCCAAGCACTTCCTGTTCTTACATGCCTGACAGGAAACAGTGGAAATACAGTGATGCGTTTTGTTTTTTTGGCCCCTCCCCAAGTGCTGCTGCTGCTGCTGCTGCTGCTGCTGCTGCTGGCACCCTGGCCCCGCGCATGTCCTGTTGTACATGATGTTATTTAGGGCTGTGACACAGAGCTGTGGGCCATAAACCAGGGGCCCATTATGGTGGAAACTGATGCTTATCACTGGATGTCCTGGAGCCTTTTCATGGCTCTGAAAGGGCAGAGAGCTCCGAGAGGCAGCAGCAGCAGAATCTCCCGAATAATAATCAGCCTCTTCAGAACATTCCTACAACTACTGCTTATTTGTCTCATGCCTGAAACTGTGGTCTGTTATGTAAAGATATACGCTCTTCCTGCTGCTGGAGGGACGACTGCCTTCGTATCTTATTTCATTTATACGACTTTATATCCTGCACGGAATAACTGTTTTACATAATCGTGAAAACGTTTCAAAACAACAATACATATTATATAACAAATACATTTATTTGTTTATTTATTTATAGGTTTTCATTTTCATTTCATCTATTCATTTGTTGACTGGGCTGGCTTCATTATTTTTAAAGAAAAAGTGCAGGAAGTGAGAATCATTTCCATGACATGGAATCTTTAATTTATAGAGTTAAACTCCCATTTCTATTGGCAGAATTGGAATATTAAACCATTATACTGACACTTTATAATGAGAGTATAATCTCATAAATATATATTAAATGTTATTCTATTAGTTTATATTGAGCCCTTTTTATTCAAATCAGGAGTAAATCCCTTTTACAGACATTCTCCGATGAGAGCGAGAAAGCTGGAGAGGAGGAATGAACAGGAAGTGACACGGGCGTCTGCTCCTGCTGTGGGCAGTGGTGCACTTCCTCTTTGTTGCCGGTGACTGGATACGGTCAGGTGGAGGGAGAGAGAGAGAGAGAGAGAGAGAGAGAGAGAGAGAGAGAGCGAGCAACAGATGGCCAGCGGATTACTCCCACAATCTGTAAGCGCTCTCTCGGCCCTCGCTCTGCCTCTTCCTCCCATAATTCCACTACTCTGCTGCTCGGCTCCGCTCAGACCAGCTCTGCCAACACTCTTCTTTTGTTCCTGAACGGCCTCTTCTCTTCTCTTCTCCTCTCTTCTCTTCTCTTCTCTTCCTCATCGCAAAATCACTCATCTGGCTGCTGAGCCAAGAGCGAACCATGAGGCAGAGACAAGCACAATGGAGGGAGTGGACAAAAGGTGACGATGCACGAAACAAGAGACTTGGCCACTAACGACGCCGCTGTCCGCTGACGGTCAAAATACCCGTCTTTGTCCCCCGGGCGAGTTACAGCGTCTAAAACAAGAGTCCACACTCTGTTGTTGCACAGAGGCCTCGGGTCAGCAGCCCGAGTGGAGAGCAACGTCAACTATCTTCAGCAACTACTTCTATTGAGAAACCTCAAAATGAGTCAGCGGAGGAAACGAGTCGACGTAAACAGCGAATTAAAGATGGAGTCTATGCGCAGATACGACAACAATAACCGGCTCAAAGAGCTGCGTCCGTAGGACCGTCGTGTCCGTTCTGGTATCGATGACCGTTCAATACATGAAACGGTTTGGACGCGAGAGGCATTTCTGAGATGCAACAGGTGCGAACGTCCAAAACAAGGAAACACAGATATCTCCAAACACTAGGACGGCGCGTGGACGGGGGCGCGGGACTGGCGCAGCGGGATAAAGACCGAGTCATGGTTCCGAGTGCTCCGAAGACACATGTACAGAGGAGAAGCTCCTCCTCCGTCCAACTGGACACACGGGCTGATGGACTCGTTCTCCCCACAACCACAGTCCTCACGCAGGAGCCTAATGAGTCTCTCCCACACCCGAGACCACAACTTCCACTAAAGCGTCCGTCTCTCAGGGGCCGGCCCCCGTCTCCCTGCCACCTGGAATCCAAGTGTCCACTCATTGTTGCCCTCATCGCCATGGAGATGGGAGAGCTGCCCCCGCTAGTAATCAATAAGCAGCCCAGCGGGGGTCCACTGTGGCCCAGGGAGCCTTTTCTTTGTCACGTGTCGACCTTAGTGCTTTCACACACTTCTATCGACGACGCGCCGTAACCGAATGTCCACGAGTCGGCGGAAACGCATCGACACGCAGCCGAGATCAACCACCATCATCTGCAGACGAGGCCTTTTTCTGCCGCGTCGGCAGAAAGACTCGGGGGTTTCCGCTGACTCGGCCCTCCACGGTAACGTCGGGCGGATGGATTCGGGGGATGACGGAGGGACTTAAGGTCACGGGGGTCATGGCAGGGGGCTGCAGCGCTGTGTCATCAGGCGCAGATCTGAAGTTACAGCGCCGGTTGTATTTGCTGCTCAGACGTGTTTTCGTTACACATCATTTTGGGAAAAGGAGACTGACGGGAAACAAACTGCCGGTGGAAAAGGAACCAGACTCTCCCTCATCTTTCACTTTTAAATAATCCCTTGAAATAAAATCCAAATGCATTGTAAGTGTTTTTTTGTTTTGTTTTTTTTGTTTTTTGCTCCTCTTTCCTTGGCCCCTCTTGGCAGCAGTGGTCAAATCCTCTTGGCATGGGCCTCGGCACAGAATGGGGGGGGGGGGGGGGGGGGGGGGGGGGGGGGGGGGGGGGGGGGGGGGTTGCATAACCTGCTGAGTGGTTGTGAAGGAGGCTCCATGCAGATGACACACATCAAACTACATTTCAATTTGAGTTGATATTGTTATTACTTAGACATATTTTGACACAAACTGAGTTTCTAATCCAATTATACATTTATCATTTTTATTATTTTTTTTATTATTATTATTATTATTATTATTGCTGTTCTTGTTGATGATGGCGGTGCTGTTGTTTTAGCAGGTATGACACTTCATCAAATATTTATTTAAACTACATTTCAGTCCCATCATGTGCTTTAACCGTAGTAATCATCAGTTACCGCATCATCCTGCTTTATTATTGCAACTATTGTTCAACTTGAAACCTTTACTTTTATACGGAGAAATACAGAGCGACAAAATCTAACTTCATTTGATGTTTATTATTATATATAAATATATTTATTTATGATGTAGAATTGCTGCGTGGCCCTGTGAGACGAAACAGCTGCTGTGATTGGCAGCACTTCTCTCGTCATATCAATCGATCACATTACTCTTTGTTATTGTTTTAACAATCACAACAAAACAAATGCACCTGCTGCTTTTGTTTATTGGGGGGGGGGGGGGGGGGGGGGGGTACAACCAAAATAAACCCCCCAGTTGATAAATACTGCGATCTAAGTGTAAATAACATATAAAAAGTGGCTGGACTCACCTCTGACGCACAGTAGCGACATGGCAAAGCGTCAGTCCTCTAGTTTGACACAGTTCGAGTGAGAAGAGCAGCTCTGTGCGCAGATTTACGGAGTCCGCTTTACATCCTAGTTTCCGGCACAAACACTTGAATTGAGCGTTGAAATCATCCGAAAGTCTTCCGGTTGCGGTTCACGACGCAGCACCGGACCACAGAGCAGCAGAAGTCGCAGAAAAGCTGCTCCTCCACCGCCGCTGCGCCATTTTTCAAACTCTTCGGCTCAGTCCGGATTCAATCTGGTGGAAAACCTGAGGATTGACAGACGAGGGGGGAGGGGCCTCCCCTATGGAGACACCTGTTACTGGCAGCTAATCCAGCCAATGAGAGGGCGGGACTGAGCTAGAGGGCGGTGCTCTTTAAGGAAATCTGGCCAATCAGTGATAAGTACAGGTTGTGGGCGGAAACAGGTGACAGATCAGATCAGAGGCGAATGTAGCACCTGGTGCTTTTATTTAATTATGTAAATAAAACAGGAAGTTATGAGATAACAAAGTTGGTTTGGCCCCCGGGAACAACCTGAGCTTTTCATGTGGCCCCCAGGATTAAAGGCCACCCCTGGTTCAGACTGTGCTCTGACGTTCTACAGAGCACAAAGACAACAAAATCATTTTCAGCACAGATTCGAATTGTTATTTTATACGGTTGACTTCAGTTATACCACAGAGCATTCCACCTATACTGAGGGGGGGGGGGGGGGGGGGGGGGTTGAAATGAAATACATATCATTAGTAGTACTTTTTCTTGTAAACATACACGAATAAAGTTGTAGATTTAAGGGAGTAAAATACAACTTCATACAATTATACTATTTAGCTATTTTTGCATTTAAAAAAAGAATACAAAAAGCATGTATGTGAAGAAACTGATACAATAAAAACAAAACAGTCACATTAAATTAAATCAACATTTTAACATATCTTAATTACGTAAACCAAGTCATGTAGTATTGGTGAAAAATCAGGTTAAAGTGATCAAAAATGTAATTATGGTATCAAGGGGCTTGAAAACGAGACCAACACCGCCCTCTTGTGTTTAAAGTGAGACACTACTTGTATCTATTGATTCAACTCTTTATCGTGGTCGCTAGTTGTTGTTGAAACAACAAAATACTTATTACTTATTATTAAACAGTAGTTTAATCAACATTTATAGCATTTGACATACGTTCTACCGCGTACAATGAATTTATCACGCGATATAAACTAAGTTCCCCCACACATCTCAATGAGTGTAACAGTGAAAACACTCCGTATCGCAGTTGATAATGGCGGAACTATCGACATCCTTGCTCGTGTTGCTCATAGTGGCGGAGTCTTTTCAGCATCGCACCACTGATGTAACTTTCGTTTCCTGATCGTCGAGGGTCACTCACAGGAGTGCACAGATTGGATTTAAATTCGGATCAATCACTAAATCTCACTTCCTCCGTGTCTTGACTTTGTTTTGATGATGTTACGGACGCTGTGTCGGGCCGGAGGAGCCATTTTGCAGGTACATTCAACATATTAACGACGTCATATCATCATTTCCGGTTCTTCTACATGTTTGTTGGCGTCATTCAAAGAGCATCCGCGTGTTAATAATGTGTAAAAAATGTCATAACTCGTCTTACTGGAGGAATCACTAAATATAAAGGAAGTCTTTTAAGACAGGAGCATGTTTAGCTAATCACTTAGCATGATGCTAACTATTTATACTGCTCAGAAAATGTCAAAGACCATGATAGCCCCTCCTAAAGACATGAATGCAGTGGTTTGTTTAGACCTACATTTACTAATACAAGTAAACAGAAGTTAGAAAGAAATTGTATGATAAAGTCCGTACTCTGTGTGTTTATGTATTAGTTGACATCCCAACAGCACATTATATGTCTACTCTGTATATGCTATCTATGCATTTATTGGAATATGACCTCCTTTGTAAACTGTTGTTTTTTAAATGCACCTATAAAATTGCTAAAGGTCTAATGGCACCGTCTTTGTGTCTTTGTGTCTTTGCAGCAAACCCAGAGGACGGCGCCGAAGTTGTGGGTGACACCGGTGCAGCAGCGATGGGCCTCCAGTCTGCCCATGAACACCGTGGTTCTGTTTGTGCCCCAGCAGGAAGCCTGGGTGGTGGAGAGGATGGGTCGCTTCCACCGCATCCTCGAGCCGGTGCGTACTTCCACTGTTATTAATGAAATTGTCCTTAATTCGGGAAAGTGTGGGTGGTCTCTTACCGTGTTTTCCCTTTTGCGTCCTCCAGGGGTTGAATTTCCTCATACCAATACTTGACAAGGTCCGTTACGTTCAGAGCCTCAAAGAGATTGTGATCGACGTCCCGGAGCAGTCTGCTGTTTCTTTAGGTGTGAACCCGAAGAGAGGGAGAAGACATATTATCACACTGTCTCACTGACTTAAATAAATAAGCGTGAAACTCCTTGTGTTTTACAGATAATGTAACTTTACAGATTGATGGAGTTCTTTACCTCAGGATCTTAGACCCTTTTAAGGTAAGAATTGGAAGAATTTTCCTATTTTATACACCGATAACCGTCACGATAATTTGTTTTTTAATCTATTATGTACTCGTTTTTGCTTCCAGGCCAGTTATGGTGTTGAGGATCCAGAATATGCTGTTACACAGCTGGCTCAGACCACCATGCGTTCAGAACTGGGAAAACTCTCATTGGACAAAGTTTTCAGGGTAACAGAAAAACTCCAGCTGCATTTTATCGTCAAATTTTACACGTATAAAATGTGCAATTCACTCTTCTCTCTGTTTGCATCAGGAAAGGGAGTCCCTCAATTCTAACATCGTCCACTCCATTAACCAAGCGTCGGACGATTGGGGCATCCGCTGCCTGCGTTATGAAATCAAAGACATCCACGTTCCGCCTCGTGTGAAGGAATCCATGCAGATGCAGGTGAGGATTATACATGTGTGAGTTTGGGGCAGATCAAAAAGACCTTGTCAAACACGCTGTCTCTGTGTGTAGGTGGAGGCAGAGCGAAAGAAGAGAGCCACGGTGCTGGAGTCCGAGGGCTCAAGGGAAGCGGCCATTAACGTGGCAGAGGGTCGTAAACAATCTCAAATCTTGGCCTCGGAGGGCGAGAAAGCAGAGCGGATAAATAAAGCGGCAGGTGGGTGCTCAGGGCTCCGACATTTACTCGAAAGAAAAGACATGTTGCGCTCACTGATAAATGCATGGGCTCTTTCCAGGTGAGGCTCAAGCCGTCGTAGCCAAAGCTGAGGCAAAAGCCAGAGCCATCCGTATGTTGTCGGAGGCTCTGACCGAGCAGGTAAACAACATCTCTTTTTGTTATCATTTTATCTTATTCTGTCAAATGTGAACGTATGGGTTCATTCGGATTGTTCTCGTTTGTGTCGCACAGAACGGAAATGCAGCAGCATCGCTAACTGTGGCCGAGCAGTACGTGTCTGCTTTCTCAAACCTCGCCAAAGAGACCAACACCGTCCTGCTGCCTTCCAACACCGGCGACGTCACTGGGATGGTCACACAGGTATGACCACATTCTTTAAGGGCCAGTGTGTAGGATTGAGTGACATCTAGTGGGGAAGCTCCAGCTTGACTTATCCTCCCTTGTTTTTCAGGCAATGACCATTTACAAGACTCTGGCCAAGCTGAGCCCAAGCTCCAGCGCGGCGGCGGCGACGGCGGCGGCGGCGGCAGAGGAGAAAAGCGAGGAGCTGCAGAACCAATAAGCTCAGGAGCCGAGGACTGGAAATGAACTCTTAAGCGCTGGAAGATACAAAACCAAGGGGCGAATGTTTAGGATTAAGTTATCGGGAGCTCCAAGGCAACAAGATGTGGCTGGAGATCACACACACACTCTGCTGGCTGAATGAGAAGATAGCTCTTCCAGAGTTTCTTTGGAGAGATGATAACATCACATTAGTTTTTGTTCCATTATGTCAGATTGGGAAATAAACACTTTTACAGCACTATGTTAGATTTTAAAAAAAAAATCCTCAGTCGTTTACAAAAATCAGTTCAACAGCAGGTCTGAGATCAGCAACTGCTAAGCTTTGAGATGCATAAGTCTAGAAGGTCTTTGATTAATTAATCCTCAGTTTGTCCCAAGTGATTAAAATGTTACCCCCACAAGTGGCTAGAGAAATAGATAAAAACTTGTC
This sequence comes from Chascanopsetta lugubris, assembly GCA_016785325.1. Lineage (NCBI taxonomy): Eukaryota > Metazoa > Chordata > Actinopteri > Pleuronectiformes > Bothidae > Chascanopsetta > Chascanopsetta lugubris. The sequence goes on from JAFBJT010000234.1 coordinate 13,775, forward strand.
AAATCTTTCAGAAATGATTCCCTCTAGATAAAAAGTCAGCCCTGTTCTCTACAAAGTCTTATTTGATAGACGCTATCTTTGAGTTCCCGGTTGTCCGTTAGGTCATAGGTCCCCGCGGTGCAGGATGAAATGAGCACAGAAAGATGATGACATGTAATAAATATGTGCAGCACTTAAAGAACAATCGGACTTCAACTGTCACTCATGGAGAATGTGAAGATGGAATAAGCTCCTGGCAAATAAAAAGTGTTATATTGGTTAACGGGTGGTGAGTTTCAATTATACAATCGTATTATTATGATCTAAAATGAAATGTGGTACAGTACAAATGTCTGCCATTCGTTTGGAATGGAAATAAACACAATTAGCTTTAATATATATAATAAATATATGTATATGTATATATGTATGTATATGTAAATATGTATGTA
>JAFBJT010000299.1:0-21887 GCA_016785325.1 Chascanopsetta lugubris
AGCTCCAGGTGTTCCAATGAAATAAGAAAAAATGGGCTGGAACGAAAAATTCTGGGAACAGACCAATGATTTGAGATTCAAATCAGAATAAGACAAGATTTGGCATTTTTAAATGTATTTGATCAATAAATTGCAACTCAAACAAACGGGGCCTTGAGTGTGTTTTTTGTCTTAAACTCATTGTTTATGCAATTTTTGTTTCCTTTGAATTACAAGATTCTATTCTCATCTATTTATAAGAGTAAGAATTTTACTACAATTGTGCAACATCAAGTGAAACTTCAGATGTGACATTGACAAGACCAAACATTTCGAAGACTTTGCTCAAGAACTTTGTCTATGAATAGTACTTATCAATAAATGGATGACAACTAGGTGAATATGTAACAAAAAGAATTAAATCAAAACTATATAAATTGAAGAGATGTTTTGCATTTCTGGGCAATTCATTTCATTTAAGTTTACAACCGCAGCAAAATATCACGCAAAGAGGAGACACAGAGCTAGAACTTCATTTCCATATGTTTCCATATCTCTGGTTTTTAGTCACGAGGAGAAAAAAAGAGCCTCACATGACTTCAAGAGTCTGATCCTCCGTGACGAGGAATGAATTTCATAAGGTCACCAGTTTGGAAGCTTATAGGAGATAACAGACATCCTGACAAGACAATACATTCATCTCAGACATATAACGTAGGAGGACATGATGATTGATATTTGAGACACTCAAACATTCCTAACATTCATGTAAGGTTTTATATTATGTAGAATCAAGACATGGGGGGAGAATTCTATATATAGTACAAACTTCTCTCACAGTAAAAAACAAAATCCTGTACAAATGACCAAATAAAAATGAATAATAATAAAGTTAATATCAGTAAGTTCAAACGTTTGGTAAATATACTCCCCAAGGAGCCATATGACTCTTTCTATTTCTATTTGATAGATGTGTTGGGATCTCATAGCATGTGAACAAAGGAGAGTCCTACATGTACCCCTGAAAGCCTGAACTGGAGTTTTATTGCCCTCACGAATAGCTCCCCCAAACATCCCCATCCCTATAACCAAGACAGAGGTCGACAAATGGTACCTTCCCGATTAAATTAACATGATCCTGACACACTTTCTTTCTTCAAACAGACTCAGACTCATCACTCATCCCACTCCACAATCCTTTGTATGCAAAATTGCTTTGTTCCTCCTGTGGGAATCCCGCTCCTTCCACACAACACACCCCCTCACCCACATCTATGTGTGATTCAAAGCTTGGAATGTGGACTCTGCGCCGGCATTGGTTGAAACCCGACACCCCCAGCAGGGGTCCCAAGTGATATCAATTAGGTTATAAAACACTGCCGCACCTGTCCTCTATTGCTTATTCCCCGATTATCGCCGAAAGGGAGCAACCCTCAACTTTTAAACAACTTGTCTATCGTCGTTGAGCTTTTTCCCTGTGCACCGTTTGGAGTGAGTCGATTCTCCAAGTTTCCTCAGGCCTCAGCTGCCGAAGGGGGCAACGTTCTCCCTTTTTAACTACTTAACTTTTCTACCACTTTTAAGTCTAGAACAATCACCTTCCAACTCATGGACCAGACTTTGCTTGTTTCCCTTCTTTGTGTTTTCCACCGATTTTGGATCTACTGAAGACCGCTGCACAAATCCTCTGGGAGTACCTGTGAGTACATGTACATCGACGCACCTTTTTAGTGAACCTCTCCGCAGAGATGAATTCCGTCATAGTTGCCTGAGTCACCTGATGAGAGTTTAATTTTTAGTTTTTACTTTAATTTCCAGCTCCCAAGAATTGGAGTACCTGGATTCCTCCGTATTTGCTGAGGAGTGCATTCTGTTGTAGCTGCCTAAAGTGCACGACGACAAACCGCCGACCCAGTCACGGACAGTAAGAGGCGTATGTCTGGGCCGAGATTCAGTTAGTGTAGGATATACTGTGTTTGTGACACTTGTAAGAGCTGTATGTTTTTTTCTTTTGTCTAATTATTTGTGATGCGAGCAGCCTGATAAGCTCATATATCACCAGTTAAGGGACCAGTACCTGACCTGATGAACTTAGCTTCACTGGCTCTGACACTGTGGTGATATCAGTGATTATCAGCTGCAGTGAAGACTTGGTGCGGACCTTTCTTGTCCTTTATCTCTAACCCTTTCGTCTCTTCTACTAACCTTATTGATTACTGTTTTTTTTCCCCCCGGTAGTTTTTCCTTACCCTTGCTGAGGGTCTAAGGACAGAGGATGTTACCCACCATGTAAAACCCTATGAGACAAACTCTGATTTGTAAATGTGGGCTATATAAATAACATTTGATTTGATTTGATTAATGTTTAAACTTCTTTGAAGTGCAGTTGTGGGATAGTTTGATTGGCCTAACATAAGTTGCTTTGACAACACATGAGGCTCAAGGATCACTTCCCCTTTGTTCTCTTTGTGCAGCCTCTCATAGTAGGCGGCTAACCGCCATCTTGGCTCTAGTGAGGGAGGGGTGTCAAACAAACGCCACTCTGTCGCCATCTTGGTTCCTATGGTCATGGCACTCACGTGACTCCACCTCCACTCTCTCTCACTCTCCGTACTCCCCCCCCACACACACACACACAAACACACACACACGCATACACACACACCCACTCCATGTTTAAGGTTACTCTTTGTAGTAAACATTTTAACAGAGAATTACTGATCCCTGATGGTAATCAATATATTAATGCCAACTACCAAATTGTCCCTGTTTATGCACAACATGAACGGTGCCTGATTTTAGTTGGTTTCCCACCATTATGGTGCACCATGTGAGTCTGATTTAAGTTGATTCCCAACAGATGTGTTGATGACCCAACAGTCTAACTTGGTCAGGCATAATCTCCACAGGTAATGGCCAAAAAGAATTTAGAAATAATAATTAAACTCAGCTTGAAATTCTTCTTTGTTCATTTCGTATTCAAAAAAAGTGGATGGGTTCATGAATATGGTTTTCTTTGATAACTTGAGACATGAATTAAAAAAAAAAAAAAGACTGGGTATTTACTCGTATATTAGAGTTGAGACCAAATATAGGTGATACAATTCATATCAATATCCTTGATCATTTCACTGTGCTGCCAATGTCACCTGTTGCTTCGGGGTTTGGTGACTGGAGCTTCTGCACCAAAGGCTCCTCATGTCGGACAGACCTTCCTTCATGTGTCACATCAAGTTCATAATTCAAACGTCCTCCCGACTCCTCACATGAATCCTGTCAACTAGTTATCAAAGCAAGGTCATTCACCAGTACTGAATCCAAATGTTAACCAGCTCACGTTCAAAATGACTAAATATGTATTACAAGAGTCTTGGGGTTTTTAAGTGATGCTCTCTGGTTAATTAGTGGCTCCACATGCTAGGATCGGCCTGATTTTAAATATGCTAATAACAAGGCAACATCCACAATTTGTAGAATACAATTGTAGAATTATGAAGACATGGAGAATATATTTGGACAAGATGAGTGAAGTGTTAGATATTCCAGATGTAGCTGGATAATTGTATCCATCTAGTTTATATTAATGTTGCAGGATGAAGGAACTCTCATCCGCTTCATGCTTATTTCGCTTGTGGTGGAAATTTTAAAGGATCACAATTATTTTATTCTTGTGTAGTAGTCTTTAGCTTGTTAATGTGTAATTCTTATATTAGTCTTTGTATATCAATTTCTAACTCTTGTTGGAAACAAATGTTTAGGTGAGAATGCTTAGAGATGATCCCTCAAATGATCTACTCAAAATGCTCTCTGCCATGTGGTTCTGTGTGGTGTTTCCCTCCCTGGCCAGAGAATAAACTTTTGGTGCATGCAATCTTCTTCAGTCTTTTTCCTTGACTCCAGGCAGAAAGAAAATGTTCGCAACAAGCTGGTGTCAGAAGTGGGATCCTACCAGTGATTTGACCGACCGCCAAACGCTGATCACCCCAAACAAAAAGAGAGTTCGGTCTCAAAACCTCACAACTTTCAAAGACAGAGAGAGCTGACTGGCTGAGGGTGGGAGGATCCTCACCGCCTGGATCGAAAGAGCTGCAGACAATGTATTTGGTGAGTCAATGAAAAACACTGTTGGTTATCTCAAGGTTTGTCTCTCATGGTTGCTCATAGGTCCGGGTGTAAGAATACCAGTCATGTTCAGATCGCAGCGCTGCTGAGGTCTGGGACCGATGTAGGAGTTCATTTCAGCTACGGTGTCAGATATTCTGGGTATATCTCAATAGGTCAGGAACCTTTTGTCTTGAGGTAGACAGGTGTGAAGTGTAAAGGGTAGAATCTTTACATTTACAGGCACATAGCAATTCATAGGGATGCTTACGAATTCAAGTGCTCATTTAGCTCAACTTAAACTTGCAGTTAATATGACTTACAGTTTTCTGATAAGGCAACTCAATTATTTTCAGTCATGACTAAACATTTCCGGTTTTCAAACCATTGGGATAAGTTTGCATAACTTTAAGTACACAACCACACCATTTTATGTTAACAAACTCGATGTTTATTCATTTGTGTTCTCATTGTTTCAAGTACATATTTGTAAGATCTGTTGAGTTTGTTTACTTAAAAACATGTGACTCAAAACTTGAGTCTTGGGACTTTTGAGGCAATTGATTTCAATGACGACAGAGATTCTCATAGGGTGGTAGTGAACTGGACTTGTGTCGTGGTCACTGATGACAGTAAGGAGGCCTGCTGCAACACCATCAAGCTCTGGCTCATCAGACTTGTCCTGAGTGGATGCAAAAGAGATACTAACCCCAAACTAACACATGGAACAGAACAGATGACCTATAATGTAGCTTTCTTACGCAAGTCCCATTGAAATCCAACACCTCTTTTACAAGACACACTCTTATTGAAAGAGGTGAAAACCATAAAATCCGGGTTCTGCATATATAATTCAGCCAAACCAGGGAACCAAAATGGTGTGTGATCGACTGAAACCAAGCTAAAGGAAATTTACTGGAAAATGTTGTACTGAACATTCGATCACTTTGAACAAAACGCCAATATAGTTCCTTTGTAGTGAGGAGAAAGAAAACAGATCATACACGAAAACTGTATGGGTAGACTAAACACCTTTGTTTTATTTTGATGAACTCTTTTACATAATACACAGCAGAATACGTTAATGACTTGAGGAGATTCACTGTGCAGGTTCTGAAAAATCCAGAAACGTCCTCGCGCAGATACACAGGAAGGGCATGGAGAACAGTAGTGCGCTAGGTGTGGATGTCATGGATTTCCAATTCAGATAAAAACAGAATTGTACATACTGAAGAGTTTAATGAACAAAGTCAATCTTAAACAGTCCAATCAGAACATATGTCCACAAATAACCTGTTCACATCTTTAATGCAATCAGACAAATGGCAAACACAACAGCAAAATTCACAAAGCTCATTTGAATCATTGAACCTGTTCAATGTTTCACTGGTTCAACCTATGAAATGTGTGAAATCTATTTACTTGTTCATCGTGGATATTTTAATTTTCAGCCAGAGCATCTGATGTCTTTGCAGTTTTTGATGCTTTCTATCTTAATAAGGTCATCAGTCGAGCAAAATGGCGGTCAAGCTCAGCATAGAATGTGTTGGGCAGGTTCTGATTCGTAATCCATTGGAACTCTGCATACAGCTACATTGAAGTAACAGCAGGAGGAGAATTCAGAAACAGCACTTCTAAAAATTAATTTATTGGTACGGGGCTGGGGGCTGATAGAAGTATTCACATTCATTGGATTACCTGGTATCTTTATCACATCTCTAGTTATCTTCCTTAACTTGAAACTGGAACAGAGAGATGTAAATACATAAACTGAACAATTGAAAGCGTTCAATGAGTGTTCAATTATAAATACTTCCATTTACACATTTTCCCTGTTAATGATCTTTTCATTTGATCCCCAAAGTGTCAAGCTACTAAAGCCATCAAGCAACATTAACATTTATGTAAAGAAAAGCCGCAGCACTTGAACTTGATAATCAACAACAATGCCATTTGTACAAACTAAAGCCTTACTGGAAAGAGTTTTTAATTTACTCATCTTTGCCCTCTTCAGCAAGCAGGGTCATTTGTTTAATGATCTTGATGATCATTATTATTCTTTTCTTTCTTTTATCATTCTTTTATCGTACTTATATTGTTTATTTGCCTTATGTTATATCGCCGCAGAGTTTCTGCCTTGATTTGATGAGCTTATGATGTTGCGGACTGCTCGTTACATCTGATCATCTGCACCTGTGCGCGCCTCATACCGGTGAAGGCTACTTGTTGTATGTTGTGCCAGGGGCATCCAGTGCCAGCCCATGAATAGCGTCGCACTTGGACATCGCTACTCATCATCAATGTACATATACTCGATGTAATAGCATAGTATAGTATAATATCATATATTATATTAATTTAATTACCATTTAATTTACAAAAGAAAGAAATGCATAAAAGAAAACATAAGGTCAAAGTAAATATTTAGTTGTATTTGTATTTATATAATTATCATATTATTATTACTATTGCTATTATTATTATTATTATTATTATTATTATTATTACATTGTCATTTGTCTTATTTATATTTTTTTATTTAAGTTTATAATATTTTTTATATTTACTTATTTAAGGTCAAATACTTAAACTCAAGCTTGACTTCACAAATAATATACATTATTTAATATATTTAATGTTTGTGTACGTGGTAGGGTTGTAAAGATACACTAATCTCATGATACGATACGATACATGATATAGAGGGGACGATAACGATATGATACTAATGTTTTTTTAAAGGGACAGTATGTGATTTTTAGCAAAATCTAGCCATGAAAGAGCATGGCATAATGACATACACCTGCCTCTTATGGAGGCTGTCATTTGGAACTTCAAAGTCAATGGAACTTTCAGGCTTACCACTAAATGTAGCAAAAAAAGGACACTGTCCCTTTAACAATATTGAATGAGGAATATATGACTGGAAAAATGTGTTTCATTTGAAAGATACAAAATATTAAACAAAGTGTGCCTTTGCCCTATTATTCCATTTAGTTACACTTTATAAATGTTTTAACTTGTAAAGGGCAAGCCAGGCCAACCATTTTGAATGAACTAAGACAAACACAGTCCACAAGCTGAACTAAAAGTTCTTCAGTTTCCTTACAATTAAAATTGTTTTGCCACAAACTCTGCTGAATAGTTTCTGTCGTAGTGCGTGCGTGGTGCAGGGCAGGGTTCTTTTACTTGCAGATCGTTCTCGCCCTGTCAGCCACTTACTTGATCACTGTTTTTATTGGAAATGTTGGACAATTGGAATCCAAAATGCTGCCAAACTGGGGATTTAAATGTTGTGGGGGCATATTCTATCTCAATTTCAGCTTCACTTTCAGAGTTTTTCATCTTCATCGACTAATGCGCTCTCTCCATTGAAACAACAACAAATAGGAAAAGAGGAGTGGAGATGAGTGCAGAGTGCAGACCGCTAGCTCAGAGCGCCCTCGTGTTAAAACAAAACAAAATCACTACATTGAAAATGAGAATATTTGCTCAAATTAGCCAATGAAATGAGAGCTTGCTTGTATGACGAGACAAATATGACCCATCAGCTATCGCGATACAGTTTTTCACCTTGACGACACGTATCGTCACGTTTTTGTATCGCAAAATTTTGTGGCATGATATATCATTACACCCCAGGTATGTGGGCGCGTACGGATAATATATATTGCACAATACGTTTACTGGGTTTTGGACAAAGGGTAGGGGTATAAGTGTGTGTTGGAATCGAGGGGCAACCTCTGGTGCAGACGGATGAAGCACAATAGGAAGTGAAAAAACTTGCAGTTCACAGTCTTACCGCTCTACAAAAAACAGCAAATCCCCATAGACTCCAATGTTAAAATGGCCAACTTTAGAGGTGAATTAAACACGTTTATACCCGGGTACAAATTTTGGTTTTGGTCTCAATCAGTCATGTTTTCCTGTGACAACTCTACGGGGGGTGAATTTTTTTCAAACTCACTCATTCTTATTTTATCGACGTTTGAAATTGTGCATATTTAGGGGCGTGGTCTCTTGACTGACACCCGAGCCGACCTGGATGAGGTGAAGGCACTACGAGCCGACCCACAGCTCAGAGTGTGTTCCGCCTCTTTGTCTGTTTTTGAATGAACCGGGAAGTAGGAGTAGTTAGGATTCTGCAAGATGGCGGCAAGGGACTCGCCCACAATTTGACACAAAACCACTGAAACCAATGGGACATCACGGACACTACGTCCATCTTTATATACAGTCTATGGTTGGAATATAACATTCTTTCATTTTGTTTTGCCTTTCAGGAACCGGGGAATAAGCTAGAAAAATAGTTGAACGGTTGAGGCTTGCTCCCTTTTGGCGAGAATCGGGGAATAAGCAATGGAGGATGGGCACGGCAGTGTTTTATAACCTAATCGACATCACTGGGGACCCCTGCTGGGAATGTCGGCTCCAGCCAATGCAGTCGCAGGATTCACAGTCCAGAATCTGAATCACACCTGGGAGTGAATGAGGAGTTTCACGGAACCATTTGTGAGAACGATGAAACTCTTTAGGCCTCTCCTTTGTTCCTGTAGCCCAACAAGATGCAACCTCACCAGTAGTTGTCACAAAATCTGACACACTGTACCTTTAATGGGCTCATTTTAGTGTAAAAAATCATTAAAATGTTAGTATGTAATTGTTTTCTTACAGTTGTAGAAGTGACAAAAATTACCGAAATCACTCAGCACCTTTAAGGAAAGGGAATAAAAAACATTTGTAGGTGACGACAAAAATATCATTATGTTGTTGTTTTGTAATATTCTTCTCCACCAATAGAAGTGACAAAGCTGACCAAAATCTTACACATTGCACCTTTAACATATTCTCACAATATGGTCCTTATACATACTCAGGTCAGTTCCATGTCCTTTTACGTCCTTTCATGCATTGACTGATACATTGTGCTCGTCTCTATCAGAAATCTATTAGAAGGCCACGGTCTGTACAGACCTCAGCTGCCAGCTGCTTTTAACAAGACCCCGGAGGAGTGACCACTCTCTGCCCGGCGTATCGTCCCCGCACCAGCTCCCAGTGAACTTATGAATTATTTTTAAGATCTCGCCATTGACCTCATGGCGTCCCCTCCCCCCATCTGACCTCGTGGATGCATACGGATCAGTTCGGAGCTGCAGATCTCTGGGTAGAAGTTTCTGTTCCGGAGGCGAGGCTAAAAAGTGGAGAGCATTTGCAGTCTGGTGTTAGGTGAAAATCAAATGAGTCACAGACCTCTTTTCAAAAACAGACTTTAATTGGAGAGCCTCACCTTGATCTGTATCAACCGCATCCTCACAGGTCGTGTCTGCACCTGGTCCTGGTTCTCTCTCTCCCTATTTCACCCTCTCCCTTTGCTCTACGCCAGTGCGTTGTGTGCTCTTGCCTGAGTATGTCGTGTCATGTCGCTCCATGTCTGTACGTTTAAGGATTAGTTTAAATTGAGTTTTTCCATGTATAATCCAATCTAGATCTTTTTTCTCCCCTTGTACTTGCCTTAATGCCTTTTTGTTTTTGCCGCACCAAGAGGTCCAATAAAAGACTCTTAATTCACATCCGAGTGTCTCTCGCATTTTGGGTTCTAGTTCTCTGAGTGCTGATCGTAACAGACACTTTGACTCATCTTATTTATTCGCCTAGAAATTGTCTTCATGGACGTCTTGTTTTGAAGTTGTTTGAGCATTTTAAAAATAACTTTTTGAATTTGTTTTCTTTGCAGTTCAGTCATAGAGATAACTATTGAGGCTGAATGTATGTGGTGGCTGACAGCAGACTCAAATCAGATTCGGACAAGCAGTGAGATGTTGGCCCGAGTGTTCCCAGTTTTATCTTCTGTCAGGGGGACGATCCAAAAGAAATATGGATAGACTGAGGGACTGGAGCATAGAGCTGAGCTACTGAGGAAGTTGTGTTACCAAGCTTCGTATTTCCAAAGGTACAGCACGAACGATTGAGTGGCCGATTTACCGACGGGTATCACAGTTTTGACCAAAACAGAAAATAAAAAATGCACCAAAAAACAGTTACAATAGAGTGGTGCTGTAAACCTGCAGCTTTCTCTCTGAAACTGGACATGTGACAATGAAGTCACCAGGAGCACATATGTGTGTCACTGTGATTTTCAAAACTACTAAATTAATAAAAAAAATTGTCTCACCCTTTCGGAATTGCATGCAGAGTATACATTAGCATAATCCAAAATGGAAGACACGTGTGTTCATCCAGGTGTTGGAGTCCTATCGGTGCCTGTTAGCCAGTGCCAATGAAACCCTGTGTGGTCTGGTTGATCATTTAGAGAGAAAACACATTCGATTGACATTAGTGCCGCTGATTTTTACATAACATTAAATCCCACATCCTTAAGTATTATATAACATAAGCCATACTCATATTCTCGTGAGTACCCATGCACCACATGTTTATGATAATAAAACACGAATACAGGTTTTTTTAAGCTTGAATGACAATGTATTTGATGTGAAGCACCAACAGCCTTCCACTTTCTTTTGCTGCTTGATTTTAAATGAACATAATTTCTCGGCACATTTGTAATAACCCAGTTGTGTCCCTGTCTGCAGACTGTCTGTACATAATATTAACGTTTTCAAATGTCAAGGCCAAACAACACAAAGAGGAGGCCCTGGATAAACCACAGGATTCAGAGCTGTGAACCACAGTGGAGAACGGAAAACGGAGGTTCTTCTTATATCTCTATTTAATGCTTTATTTCAACGTGAGTGATGTGAACTCCAGCAGAACCCGACAGTTACTGTTTGACATGTTGATTAAAATGTGCTAACAAACCCATTCAGCATGACAGTAATGTCCCGCTTTGTAAATTGATCTCGTGCTCGCCGTAACCGGCAGTAACAGCGCTTCATCATCCCAATGACATCACCGTCCGAGCCGCATTAGCCCTAATGAAGATGCAACGTGCCACCGGCATGCTCTGCTGTCCCTCTACAGAAGTGGTTCTCAACCGGTCTGGGTTCGGGACCCACCATCACCCCTCAATGATGGGTCGCGACCCAAATCGAGGAACATTATCAACTTCTCAAATGTATTTAATAAAAAGATATTGCCGTTTGAACCCGGGAGGAAACCGATCATGGAAACTGTAATGTCAAACAAAAACAACCAGCAGGTGGCAATGCTGGAGCAGGAAATATTCCCTTCACTCAATTAGCTGCATTTTAAAGGTGCTGTGTGTAAAATATTGGTCATTTTTGTCTCTTCTATTTATCGGGAAAATAGTACGAGACAATTAGAAACTAACATTTGCATCATCACCTAAATGTATTTTTGTCGACCAATACCCTTAAAGGTGCAGTGTGTTTTTGGTCATTTTTGTCACTTACCCTTACATGAGCCTATTAATGTATATTCACACGAGGAGGAGGTCCTATGTATGGGGGCCGCCATGTTGCTACAATAGCCCAGAGTAGACATACTAAACATCTTTTGAGTTTTAATGATAACTGAAGTCTACCATAGGTTATCCTGTATGTTCAGGAGAGTGCGGTGATGGATACGACATGCGACTTCAACACTAGATGTCCCCAAATCTTACACATTGCACCTTTAATTAAAAATCTAAAATTGCATACACTAGGAGTGTAACGGTACACATAAATCACGGTTCGGTACGTACCTCGGATTTGAGGTCACGGTTCAGTTAATTTTCGGTACAGTACGGGCACTGGTGTATAGGAAGTGTGAAGAAGGACAGACAGATGAATGAGTGAGTGAGCGTCTTCAGGGAATGACGGAGACACACACAGGGAGTGAACTCGTGCTCTGGCCCTCCAGCGCTCTTACATCATCTCTTAATGAGGACCCTCATAATCTCCAAGATGGGACAGCGTTGCATTCAAAAGGGAATACAGTTAACTCTTCCTGACACCAGCGCCCAGCAGGGAACACTGGATGAGATAGATTACATGATGAATTGATGGATGCAAAAGTGCACAGCTGGATTAGCGAAGGATGAAGGGAACAGAGGATTGGCCGGTTCAAGCACTGGTTGGTGTGGATGGATGTGAAGGAGTCTGGGCACAATTATGGAAGCAGGATTAGAGAGTGACTCACTTCTTCTGCCTTCACTCTTCATAACATCTTCATATTTGTCTTGTTGTGGCTGGAAATACATGTAGAAATGAAAATTTGTTGATGCACTGTCGACTAATTCACATTTATTGGACAGTGGAGCAGTTCTTATTCATGATTCACTAAATATGCTTTTGTTTGCTCGCTTTTCTCCTGCATCTGTGCAGATAGTTTATCTGCAGATAGTTTATCTGCACAGATATATATAAGAAATAAATGAACCCATCCACTGCTTAGCATTCCAAAGTAAGAGTTTACTGTCAATATTTTTTGTCAAAAAATGTTGGAATAAGTGTCATATATTGAATCCAATGCTGTCTAAAGACACAATTCATCATTCTTATCTCATCATTGAAGGTTAGCATTCTTAGCCAGGTGGTACGAGAGTCTGGAAGTGTTTAGGCAACAAAGTAATCCCACAATGATATGTGGTGGATTATGGATCAAATGACTGGTTGATCTCAACAACCTTATCACAGAAAAAAACAAAAAACAAACTAGAAGATATATACATAGGTTGTACCACACTGGTGGAAGTGAGGGTACATGTATGTTTGGATGAATGAAGGATTTCAGTGTGTATCTACTCTGGAGTCGGTGTGTCTGTATGTGTGGACCTGAATAGGAGAGTGCAAGCATGTAGGGATTTGTCAGGACACGGAGAGGAAACCCAAGTGCAGACAACGAGTTCAAAAGCAAGAGTTTTATTACCGCGAGGTAATCAGGACACAGTCAAAAGACAGGATCAAAACACAGGCGAGGGTCAAAACCAAGGAACCCACAGGCATAGAATAATCGCACTGAGAGTACGATGACAGGAACACAGGCAGGAGTCGATACACAGAGGAACATACTGCGGTGTCACGACACTGAGGAACAGACATGAGGGGATTAAATACACAGCACAAATCACAGGGAACAGGTGATACACAGACAACAGTTCAAAAACCGTGCATCCTATCTGAGTGAGTCACATTTTCTGAAAGCTGACAAAAATCTTAACATTTTGATGTATAATTTGGGCCTATCGGCTCTTAATTAAAGCCATTATGGAAATCTGTTCAGTAAACCTTTCTGAGCTGACCTCACTGGTCTCCTCCTCCAAATCAACCACATGTCAGTTGGACCCAATACCAACTATACTCCTTAAAGAGGCCCTCCCACAAATTGGTATTACTATATTAAACCAAATGAATATTTTGTTACTGAGTGGTTGCGTCCCATAGGCCTTTTAAAGTAGCAGTAATCAAACCGTTACTTAAAGGACCCACCCTCAACGCTGGCGTCCAAGCTAACGACGGACCAATCTCTAATCTCCCTTTTATATCAAAGATTTTGAAAAAAGATGTAGCAGCCCATTTGTGTGACCAGCAGCATAGCAATAATTTATTTGAAATGTTTTAGTCTGGATTTAGAATCCACCATAGCACAGACACTACACTATTATGGGTAACAAACAATATCCTCATGGCCTCTGAAAAAGGACTTGTTTCTATACTGGTCCTGCTGGATCTCAGTGCAGCATTTGATACTATAGACCATGAGATCCTACTGTGTGGATTAGAACATGACGTCAGGATTAGAGGAACTGCACTTGCCTGGTTTAAATCCTACTTATTGGACAGATTTCAATTTGTTAATGTAAATGAGGAATCTCCATACGCACTGAACTATGGAGTTCCACAAGTTTCCGTAATCGGTCCAATTATTTTTACTCTCTACATGTTGCCATTAGGCAACATTATCAGAAATCATTATGTAAATTTCCCCAGCTTTAACATACATTCTGGTCCAGAATGCTGCAGCGCACATACTGACTGGAACCAGAAGACGAGGTCATATAACTCCCTCCTTGGCTTCCTTACACTGGCTCTCAGTAAAAAGGAGAAGATATTTTACAATCCTAAAAGTTTAGGATTTTACGGGGGAGGAGAACAATACGTTCTCCTATTTATTTCTTCAATTATGTAGTTAATATTATGCTTTTCCAAATATTGTAGGCTGTATTCTTAATACAGAATTGTGAAAACAGCTGCAATTTATACTATTTGACTCATGTTGGAACATGTTATGACCAGCAAATAGGTTGGAAATAATACATTCCATTTTTGGTTTATGTCTAGTATGTAGAGATCACAATCTCACATGGAAGGAGCAGATTTACAATTACCACCACTCTCATGCCCGGCGACTACGTGAAAATGCATTCAGCATCCTAGCAGTGAGATGGAGGATCCTTGGCCGGCCAATAGAATGTCTTCCAGATAAGGTTGGAGATATGGTCAAAGGTCATGTGTTGCCCTCCGCAATTACCTTGCCTGCGCAGATGCTGCAAATGCTCCAGCAGCAAGATATATCCTGGCAAACTTTGCAGACTCTGCTGCTGTTTCTGGAGAGCTGCAGCATGGAGAGTGGAGGAGACAGTTGGAAGGTGACCGCAACCTCCAGGACCCAGGGAGACTGTCCGAAGCACATGTTGCCAGGCATGACTTTGAGTTCTTTCAGACGCCTCAAGGATGTGTGCCAGTGCAAGAAAACATTATTCGGAGGGGGTGTCTACATAAACTATAAAACATGAACAATAATGAGAAGGGGTAAAATTATTTGAATATAATTTTCTTGGTGTCATTGTTTGTGTACAAGTGTACAAATATCATGCTGATGCACTTTGGTTCTGAAAAGACATTTATTAGCAAAAATCAAATTTATTATCAGGATGTTAGACATTACAATGATTATATATATATATTATCATTATTAACAAAACCTTGGAAGGAATGAATATGGACATAAATAAAGTGACAACTTGCCAACAAGTCACTGTAAAAGGCAATTTACCTATATTTCTACAGTGTTGATGCCAAGCAGGGCAACTTTCTGCTCCGTCTCATGAATCAACTCTTGCAGCTTCCATTTCAAAATTCAGACAGCATGTCAGGTGGCAGTGTTTCCATGCAATCTGCCACATGCAGAACATACCTGCCACAAGGGTCCGTCAATTGGAGCATGGCATCTCTTCTCTGCTATCCAGCTTCCAATGGCAGCTTCCCGCTCTGTCCTCCTTTTGCCAAGCGCAGCAAGTGAAGCTTCAAAATTAGAGAATGATGAGCTGCCTCGCTTCCTCTTGTTGGTGTAACGGGTGGTGACAAGACCCAAGAGCAGTACGAAGGCAGACAGACCAAGAAGTACGTTTTGTGAGCTTTACCGAGAGTGTCAATACAAGCAGTAAGGCGTAGACAGAGTTCGTAGTCGATAACGGAACCAGGCGTCGGGTTTCCGGGGACAGGAGACAAAGGCAGGTACGTAAGTATAACACATTATGAACTGGCAGAGGAGTCATGGAGGGACAGGGGTATATGAAGGTATATGAGATGAGGAGGTGCAGCTGCGGGGAGTGGGTGTGGCTAGTGATCGGGTGATGAGGTGGCAGAGTGTGTGTGTGTGTGTGTGAGAAGGAGAGGGAGAGAGAGCAGAACTGTACCACTTGGACCTTGGAGCTGGACCAGCGGGTGATGTCGAAGATGGAGGGATGGTTGAAGGTTGGGTGGGAACCTGAGTTGAAGCTAGAGGCGGCGGTGGTTGTGGTGCAGGTGTGGGAGAGGCTGAGAAAATTGATGGGGTCGCAAGTACTGAGCTTCCCAGGTCTGTCATACAAATGGTAGGAAACAGTGAAGGAAAAGCAATCAAATGAGAACACCGATCAACGTATGACAGGTTAAGATGACTCTCAACAGCTTAACTCCAGTGTGACGGTGAACTGCAACGCTGGTTACGGTTACTGAGCATCCACATGGAAGCAGTGAGTGACAGGGACACATGGGGGCTTAGTTCAAATGGTAGAGTGCTTGCTTTGCATGTAAAAGGGGGCAGGATAAATGCATGCATCCTCCAATGACAGCTTTTTGCCAAAAAATATTCAAACTCGTACATAGAGTAAGTGAATTGGTTGAAACGGTGATGGAGAGACAAATGTACAGTACAGTTCATGGTCACGCTGTTATGTTATGAGTCGTCTCAACAGCTTATCTCCTGTCTTTTGGGAGGACGTTTGGGAATCACTGGTCTAATGAAAAGAAAAGTCATTTTAAACATTAAGAAATTGAAACAAAGTAAAAATGCTGTCTAAAAAGCATGTTCAATTACTGCCAATGAATAGTGAACATATTCCAGACATTAGACCTGTATGGGTTTAAGTCAGCAGGTTCCATTATGCAAATGTATGCATAATAAAAATGCGGTTTCCATAAAAACAGCAATTTATTGTTTCATAAATTGTCATATCATAATCAGCCCATATATTACACACACACACACACACACACACCTCTACAAGGTTTCTCATTTCTAAGTGTATTATATTACCTCATTTATTGAATTATAACTATTACTACTATGAATTTCCCCACTGACTCCTGTATAGGCAGTTAAAGACAAAGTACTCAGTGAGACAAGCCACCCTCATATTCGTTGGAGTGAGGAGTTTGGAATGAGGCCTCACACTGTCAAAAGAGGCAAATTACAAAAATGATTTCTTAACTGATATTTCCATAGAACATGTTTAAGGCCCTTTGAGTGTTGGCAAGGTTTGACTTTATTACATTACATCCTCTCGTATTGATCCTGTAAAACAACTTCAGCCCCATGACCTCATTTCACAAACAGATGCTGCGACATTGTGCTGGCAAATTAAAATTCAAATCAATCTGCCCAGAGCAAAGAGAGGGGGCAAGGGAGAGAGAGAGGAAGAGGAGAATGTGAGACCTTAAATAAAAGGTGTCATCTTCCCCGGTGGAATTTTAATGAAGTGAATTCATGGTCTCTTCCCCACACGGACAGAGGAGCAGCAATTCATCAGATGAGCAGAATCAGAAGTCTCTTGTTGAAACGCTGGGTATCTCATCAACACATTATGAGAAGAAGTTTCCACTTACCTCAAACATGTCTAATGACACTGAGGTCTTAGGCAGACGTAGAGTCAAACTGGATCATTTAAACTGTGAATTCAATTCAGGATATTTTAAAAGAGAGATGAGAAAATATTTTCTAATTTATTTGAATATTTGGTGAGTAGACTGTCTTGTTTATTAGAAATAAATTGTATAGAATAAAATATACACAAAAGTAAGGCTGTTGTATTTTCACTTTGATTATTAGAAAGCCTCAATGGAAATACATTTATTTAGACTACTTTAACATATATTTGTCAAATGTTGGAATTAAAAAGCTTGGTATTTAATGTTGGTCTACCTCTAAAAGAGTCCGATACATTAGTGATCGTGTGTGTGTGTGTGTGTGTGTGTACTTGTCTTTATTTACATAGTGAGGATCAGCACCTGACTACGCTCACAGGCCTAACATTTTTGTGGCGTCCAAAATGCTGGACCCCACAAATTTAACAGTGAAGTCATGGAGAAGATCGTCAATACAATGCCCTGGCAACGTTTCAGCATAGACCCCATATAGCAACTTCACCAGACTAGTGTGCTTCACTAAAATTACTCTATATCACCCCCAGTGGCAACTGGTGGTACTGCACCCGACACACACTTATACACACTATGACCCCGCAATGCACATTTATCAACAGTGTGCTATGTTAAGGTAACTCCTTCCTTTTAGAAGTGAATAATATCAAATAAGCAAGAATAATATTAAATTAACATATTGTTTTAAATTTAGCAACAGTATCTGCAATGTTCACAGACAAAATATGATGTTTAAGAACTTGAACTTTAAATAGTTGACCTATAAGACATAATTTCATCCACTTTTCTTGTTTGTCTATCTACGGAACTTCATGTCCATTTTTCTATATCTTTGATGTTGCCTTTGTCTACCATCTGCATGTATCATCTTTTGACCCACTGTATGAACATTTTCGGCTCACAAACACACAAAATTCACAATTCAGAATTTCAAAAATTATATTATTCATGACAAAATAAAGACAAACGTGCTGATCGAAACATTTGGAATGTAGAAAATATTAACACAAATTGAAAATATGAACATTTTATAGTAAAATTGAAATTAAATCACACTATGTCCAAATTTACATTTGAAAAACAGGTTATGTACATCATTCTAGAAGTCACAGAATTCAAAATAGTGCAAATACAACACAAAATCTAACACTAACATCAAAGTAAACATACAAATATATACAATAGTAGCACGTGGCAATAGGCAGTTTTTCCAGCTCCTCAACATCAACATCAGGCCACTGAGCAATGGCTGACAAAAACTTTCTTCACCTAAATGAGAGTAAAACTGAGTGCATTGTGTTTGGCACTTCTTAAGATGATGTATCAAGTTTTGGTGACCTGGGGACTCACTTCAAATGATCTGTGAAAAATCTGGGGGTGATTTTTGGCAGCTTCCCATCTTCTGCTGGATTGATGCATAATGTGTTGGTGTTTTGGCGTTGTCTCCACTTCGTGGTCGGGGTAAAGTAAAGTTTAAAAAAGGTCCATAGGGGAATATGCAGCATGAGGATTCACATGGGCTCTTGGTGGTCTGTGGGGCCAGAAACAACTAGTTTGTGGGGCAGTGTCAGTGTCCTTTTCTGTGTTCCAGGGTGTAGAGCACTGATGTGGCTGAGCTCCTGGTGATATGGATCACACCCTCCTTTAGGCTCGGCATCAGTTGTTTATAGGGGGCGTGTTGACTGGGTGGGACTGACGTGGAGGAGGAGAAGTGATGAATTACTTCCTCACACTCTCTCTCTCACTCCGTGTGTGTGTGCATCTCTCTATCTCTCTCTCTCGTGTTGACACGTGACGGGCACCGGTTAACACATTGCCGGCTATCGACCAGCACTGCCCTCGCGATCGACTGGTCGAGAGGGGTTTCAAGTTAAAGATCGCAGTATACAAAAACATAAGCAGTAAACGTTGACTTACCTCTCATAGTCCTCCTCGTCTCTCTCTGCCTTTGATGAAAAAGTAAACAAACAGCTCGCCTGATGTCCAGCGCATGACTCAACCTCCAAGCAGGACGCTTCCTTCGGGCAAAAGACAAGTCTAACTCCCTCCCCACCCAGCACAGCTCATACTCCTGCGTCTCCTGGTACTTCTTTTCTTTCTCTCTAAATTCCTGCGAGATGTTACCGCGAGATTTTGCCGCGAGCTGTTTATACGGGTGGCTTCCACTGCGGCCACTCCACTGCCCGTCTTGTATGTAAATGCAAGTTGATGGCAGCACTCCAGCTGACCTAGGTTTTACGTCACAACGCACATGTCATGTGATCATTGACTCCACTTGTAAAGGCAAGTTCTACAAATGACCTAAACCGTTTTATATTGATGACCACAGTGCCTTTGAACGTTGTTACTGGCATAGCAAAACAGTTAATTGTGTCGCTATTTTTTTATTGAAACAGTAGATGCCCTAATCTAGCAGCTAGCTGCTGCTAGCTAATTTACCGAGCACATGGCATTGCAGTGCTCCATGCTAGCTAATTAACATGCAGTTTCTTAGCTAGGTTGAAACTAAAACTAAAAATCAAAACAGTGAAGACAGCATGTAAGGATAGTGGTGAAAGAGTGACTTGGACAGTGAAGTGGACATTTAAATTGCTCACAGCTATTTAACATCATGCATATGCAAGTTCTTCACTTCTCAGGGAGCGTGTGCAATCTCATTCAGGGAGGAAATTATTCTTTTTGTCCCTAAATGGATTCACAAATTGTGTTTTGAATTCGGAGGCTAAATGTAAAATTTAGAAAATGTAATTAATCTGTATTGAGAACAGGATTATCAATGGCAGCAAGGAGACAAAGGAAACCACCTTAACAGGAGGCAGCAGAATATGCTGCTAGGAGCCTGCATAAGGAGACAAAGTTGGAAGTGAAGTACATTAACGCCTTTAAAAGGTATGGCTTTTGCCTTAGCAAAATATCTTTTTTATAGGTAAAATACATAGAAGAGAAAATTAATGCAAATATGCATCGCATTTTGTTCAACCACGTTCAGTGCTATGTACAATTGTCTGTGTGTTGTGCGTTCATGTCTCTACTGTATGTGCACTAGGTCGAGGTCTGTTTGCTAAGGCCCATTTCCAAAAAGGAGAGTTTGTGGTGGAGTACAGAGGAGAGTTGATAGATTTTCAAGAGTCACAAAGGAGGATGAGGACATATCACACTAAATGCACTGTCTTCGTGTTAGACTTCTACTGGCATGATAAACCATGGTGGTAAGGTATATGTTGAAACTTTACATTTCAACTCACTTGATATAAACACAGAAAGTGTGACATTGATTTAACAGTTACTAAGTTTGTAACTCCAATGACAAAGGTTTTGTAGGCAGTGCAGCATTATTTTATGTTTGATTCAGATTTGTTATAGTAACATAATTTCACTATTGAATTCTCACCTGAACTTATCTTGTCAAGGATACACAGTAAATTGTAGTTTAGCACAATTAGTGATTTGATGGACGCTGATCACTGTGTTTTATCTTTGATGCATTGATACAGCCAAAGAAGATGGCAGTTTTGCAAGGATCGTCATTGATGAGCACAAGAATCCAAACTGCAAGCTGAAGAGTCAATTAGTTGAACACAAGCCACATCTCTTTGTCTTTGCTCTGAAGGACATTGATGCCGGAGAAGAAATAACCTACAACTACAGAGGGACTGACTTGCCTTGGAGGAAACAGGTCTGTCAAAATTAAGGTCACCAAATCACACTGTGCATGGGAACATGTGAACATGAGAATAATGTAGATCTTTCCATGCCATGTTTAACATAGTCCAAGATACAGGTACTGCTTTAGTTTATGGTTGCTTTCTATGATTTCATTGTAGATCCCGTCTGTGGTTATTGTTGTTGCATTGGAATAATGTTACTGCTGACTGCCCACTCAAACATAATGTTTAACTTATTTTTCAGGTTGTAAAGCAAATGACTACCTTCAACTCCACTGAAGTCTCCAGGGCTAATGATGAACCTCCTCAGGCATCTCCATGGTCTGAGGTACAGGTACTACTTTACTTTAAATGAGCTTTCTATGATTTCATGATTGACACCGTAATAGTGTAGTCTTCCCTCATTGATTGGAAGCTGAGGTGTTTGCACTTGAATATGCATTTGGTTTTGTTGAGATAAGCCTCAACTCTGAAGTTTCCAATAAGGTGCCAAACACATTGTGGTCTCTGTCGCTTGGTGGGGTCCAGTCAGTTTGCATTCACATGACCACACACACACCTATCATGTCTCCTGTTTTGTGGGGTCCATGCTATATAGATTATATTCAGAATCACGTGAACACATTTTATCGTTAACTTGATGAATGCCACATGTCTCTGACCCTGAGCACAGGGTGCTTTTCTTTCCACCAGTCATAGCATCTGTGAGCAACAGGCACATTTGTCATGAGCTCTCTCTCTCTCTGCCACTCTGCTCACCTCTGCTCTGTCTGATTAGCCACACCAGTCTGATAAGCCACACCTGTGCCTGCCTGTGCTCTCTCATTGACCTGCCGGCTGCAATGCATTATCTCTGCTATCAACCTCTGCATATAAACCCCAGCTTTTCAGTACTCCCTTGTCAGAACGTCTGCAAACCAGCGCCAGTTACCTGCTCATCCTGATACGACTCTGACTCTTTGCCTGTGAACCCGGACCTGTATGAGTTCTCCTCTGATCTCCTGCCCCGGACTTCCGGACTTGTGGCGAGTGAGCT
>JAFBJT010000314.1:0-15109 GCA_016785325.1 Chascanopsetta lugubris
GGGGGGGGGGGGGGGGGGGGGGGGGGGGTATGTGATCCGAGGGGGCCGGGCTCTGGTCCAAATAGCTGCGGAGGCATTGGTTGGCGGAAAAGCTGCCTTTGTGAGATCACAGCCCCCACAACAGCCCCCCCTCCACCCCCCACCCCACTTCATGTGTGTGGAGGCAAATTAATTTCAAAATAAAATCAATGATTCAAATACAAAATAAAAAAGATAAAGTGGACCAGTCCGACCCGTGACCTTTCACCCACATCCAGCCAGAGAGTTCACTTTGTGTCCAAAGACATTTGGTTTGGTTTCTTCTCCTTGTTTTGATTGATCTCATTAATTATTCATAATGTAAACATCTCTGTTATGTTCAAATGCTCTGTCCTGGGTTTTCATTTGTGAAAGAGTGGTGGGGTTAAATAAGTGCTAAGCTGCTTTTACGTGTTCAACTTGCATTGTTTTCTCCAATAAAAGACTTCTTCATCTTCATCTTCTTCATCTTCTTCATCGTCATCATCACAAACGATAAAGTGATGAAAGGACAGGAAGTAGTTTCCAGGTGAAGTTGCCCTGGTTGTTGCAGGGGGAGAGAAGAGGATGTGACAGGTCAGCTGTTCTCCTGCAGAGCAACAGCTGTTCCGCCATAAAACCTTTAAATCCACGTCTCATTTCATTTATGTGTCAACACCGAGTCTAAGGTCACTGACCTCATTCACCTTGTTCAGCGGAAATAGGAAGTTGTGGTTTTTTCAACCCAATAAAAAGCAGATAAACAAAGAATAAACACGTAAGAATGGAACTAAAGAGAGTAAACAACAAGCTGAGGAGGAAACAGTGCAGACAAACTCACCTGAACTCACGGGGGCAGCCATCTTGGGTCCTGCAGGTGGAGTAGAGCTCGACCAATCAGGAGTCAGTCTCCGCTGTCAGTCATGACATCATCAAAAGATCATCAGATAACTAATGAAAACTACATTTATTAGAATAATTATTTGTTTACTTGAACAGTTGAACAGACCTGGGTGAGTGGAACAATTCAAAACGACACAATTCACTTCAAAAAAGGTATTTTAGACGTGTTTTGAATTTTTAGCCCCGCCCACAAACATGGAGGAGATCGGGTTTAGGAGCTAAACTGCAGCCGGCCACCAGAGGGCGAAGAGGAACGTCAGGATTGATCAATTCATTCACCTTTGTTTTGAAATGCACTATATAAATAATAATAATAATAATAATAATAATAATAATAACAATAATAATTATCATAATCACAATAATAATAATAACAATGATAAGACTCATAATGATGATAATAATGATAGAAATAATAACAATAATAAGTAATAATAAACAATAATAAAAAATAACAATAATAATAATAATAATACAATAATAAGTAATAATAATAATAGTAATAATAATAATGATAATAATAATAATAATAATAATAATAATAATAATAATAATAATAATAATAACAACAGTAGTAACGATAGCTGGCAGTAAATGCAGCTGTATCTGAGATACTTCCTGTATCTCCTGACAGGTGACAGGATGTGATGAGTCAGACAGGAAGTGACTGATGAAGTGAGCAGCGCTGTCAGCGCCGCCGTGACGCTGATGTGAGCAGACAAACCTCGTTCACTCCTCATTTCGCCGTGACTCCAGCGCACGGACTCGGCCGCAGCCGCCGCGCCGGGATTCACTCGCTCATAAAAACGCACTTCAGGTGCTGCCGGCAGAATAGTGCCAACGTGGCTGTCGACACCGTGAGCGGGATTAAGAGCTCATCTTGGATTATTGCCCCACGTTCACATTTTCATACATGATTAGTGAAACCTGCTGACGAGCACGTTTGAGGTTTTAAAGTGAGGATGGAATCTCATTTTTCATTTTGACCTCATTAATAGCTGAACTCAAACCTTCAAAATGCTCCATTTAACAGTCAAACTACAGTAAATATTACTACTCATGCAGTAAAGTACAACACTGAAGTACTGACGTGAGAGTTCCATCGTCTTAACAAGGAAGCTACACATCAACGCGATCATCCTTCCACCACTGACTCTCATGATGAGTCCTGATTGGTTGTAAACAGGTTTTGTTTTGTTTAAACTAAAATGACAAAATTGTATATTCAGCATTTTTTTCCAACATGGGTGTGAGTTGTACGATACATCAAACTATTAGTTAAAGTATGTGTCTTTGTCATATATGTAGTTTGTTTTCAATGAATAGTCTATGGTACAGAGTGAAGTAAGAAATTGTGCCCATCCTACCTGGTCTCTCTGCAGTAAAAAAAAAAAAAGTTATTGTTTTTTTTCACAGAATGAATTAAGAATTTTCACACACACACATACACACACACACACTTGTTTTAACATAACCACATGTAAGCTTTATCAAACGTCAGTTGGGCGAAATCCAACTTGATTTGAACCCAGTGAGAAAGTGTTTACTTACTATAAAGTACTTTATAGTGTTTACTTACTATAAAGTACTTTGTGGGGTCTTGGGGAGCCGTCAAAGTACTTTACAGTACAGTTCACATTCACCCAGTCACACTAACATTCAGACGGTGCCTCTCGTGGCAGCGCTGTGTGTATATGGAGCAATGTGGGCTTCAGTATCGTGACCCCCGACCCGGTGGCCACAGAACTACGATAACTCCTCAGCCACAGCTGCTGAGTTCAACTCAGTTCAGAGACCTGACATACTGACATACAAAACGCTACAATTTTAGAATTGTACATCCAAATCGCATAAAATTCGACACGCTTTTTCATAAAAAGACTAGAAATACAGATATCAAATTTGAAGTTGACACAATGAACGGTTTACGAGATACGAGAGTCACATACAAACAAACAAAAGTCCAAACGCTGAATCTTCGATTCCACAAGTCACAGAAAGGCCATTTTAATTCCTTCCCTTTGATTTCCCGCGCACACATCTGTGACACTCACTTCCCCCCGGGACCCTTTAAAACTGCACATAACAAGGAGACAATGAGGTGATAACAAGAGAAAGTTCTTTGTTTCAGCGTTGGTTCAGTTTATTAGTCCATTAATGAAAAACCTTCCAGCAGCGTGGAGAAGCTGAGCGCCAATAACAGACCAGAGGAGCCAGTGAGATGTCAATTTAGTCACATATTTATTACATAAATATATAGTAAAATAGACCAGCGACAATTACCATAAAAATATCTTCCTTTAAAACCCTGACCATAAACAAAGATTTGAAAATCACACATTGACATTTACAAACACGCTGATTGTCTGGACCTGTCGTAAGCAGCCCACCACAAAGACCTGACATCACACCACCCAGTGGGAGGGAGGGAGGGAGGGGGGGGGGGGAGGGGGAGGTAGAGTTGGGGTGAGGTGACTTCACCACTCGATGTCATAGGGGGAGGTAAAGGAGCTGCTGGGGGTGGGTGCTCAGGACCAGCTGGGGATCGGGTAAATTGCGAGGGGGAGGACAGGTCCAGGTGAAGGTGTGGGTGGTGCGAGAGGAGATCACAGTAGATAATCGGAGGTTTCCTGGTGTGTTGTGTTGAGACGAGGAGACAGTGTGTGTTTGTTATTAGAACCCAGAGTGTTGCTGCATGTTGTGGTCGTTGCCCCTGTGTGTGCTTCATGGTGAGCGAATCCTGAATATCTGAAATCGAGACGGAACCTGAATCGTGAGATGGAATCCGGTTCGAACCTGCGACAGAAGGTCATGGGGTCGTGGCAAAAGTACGCGCGGCGTGACGAATGTGGCACCTGTGGATGGAGCGGCGCTCTGCGCGGCGAGCGGCGCTCCTGTGTGTTCCTGCAGACTCGGCAGGTCGGGGGCGGGACCCCCGCGCGACTCCCGTTTCGTTTTACAACCCTCGGACTTTTCCTACATCTGGGTTTGATTCCCGTTTGGCTCCGAGCGCTCGAGTCCGTGACAGCGCCGCTCGGATCCAGGGCCCAGATTACCCGGACGTTTCAGGTTCTCCGCCTAGATTAACCAATGTCAGGCGATCGTCTTAGCGACACGTAAGTTGCGGGATAACACGGACAGGAACGTGCTAATTTATCCGGACTTTGGGGTGAATTATGGGATGTAGGGGCCAGACGCTGAGATAGCATCGGCCTTTCTGACGTTACGCCATCTGCACGCTCTGTTCCTGCACGTTAAAGGTGCACTGGGCCGATGCTAAGCTAATGTGCAAAATGTACCTTTGTCATGTATAACGTATGCGCTCGTATCTGATTCTGTGGTACATTAGCATTCTGAGCGTTTCGCACAGTAAAGCTGCATTGGGTCACTCCAAAAGCCTAAAAATTAGCTTGTGCTAAGATAATATGCAAATTTTCATTCCCAATTCTGTGCTACTTTAGCATTTGAGAGCTTTCCAAAAATGCTCCTGTATTGACCTAATTTTAGAGTTTACTCCATGTTTACACATTGGGGAATTATTATCATAAATAATAATATTCAAATACAAATTCAAAACAAATGGACAAAAAATGATATCTAATAATCCTAAAATCAATAGTTGAACAAAACCTGTTTTGGACGTTGCAACAGATTTTCTTTGCAGTACCACAAGTTTCCACAAGGGTAAACTAGCAAAAAGATCTCTGTTTTTAATGTGTTTTTAGACTTAAAGGAGCGTTGGACTCGAATGAGAGGTAGAAAATTAAACAAAGTTTGATTGAGTAATGATGTAATCGATATAAAACCAGAGCAGCACAAACTCGGGTGCCAGCTTTGATTTTACACGCCGTCGTTTCTCACTTGTTTAGTCGTTACGTTGATATTCCGCCATGTTGAAATAACTTGTCTCGACTCGTAATTTTGAGAGTTTTTTTTTTCCACCTTCGTCGTCGCTAAGAAAATTGCCTTGATCAATCTTCCTGTATGGAAGTTAAAGAAGCGCTGAGGCGCTGAAACGTCTGATTTTCCAAGTCCTGGATCGGGACGAGAGACACGTGGTCTCACTCTCTCTCTCTCTAAGTGTTACTGTTCATGGTCTCCAGAGGAACAACAGGGGCCTGGTTTACAGTTTGCATGAAGAGCTGTGACAACAGGTTGACACACTTTCGACAAACGACTGACAAAAACACCTCATATCCCGTCTTTGGCACCTTCCATCATCTTTCCCTGACCCTGAAGTGGGCAGGTCGTGACCCCTGAGTGTCTGCACAACACATCCTCCTCCTCCTCATCATCATCATTTCTCCCAGCAGCCTCTGCAGCACAGCCTGGTGACCCTCAGACCCATTTACAAGCGCAAATGTGTCCGTAACCTCCTGTTTTGATATTTGTTTGGTAAGACCAAAGGAAAGGGCTTTGAAGATCAAAGCCATTTTGAGAAGATCAAAGGAAAATAGTGTTTTGTTTGGAAAAAAAAAAGAGTTGTTTATTTGTTTTGCTAAGTCATTATCAGCCATATTGGATATTCTCAGAGTTTTTGATTGGCCCAATCAGATTGGGAGGGGCGGATCAGACTAGACCGATCAGCGAGAAGCAGTTTCCAGGCTGCCTGCAGTCACAGTGAAGCAAGGAAGTCATGAAGGAGCGATACAAAAAGTGAGAAACATAGTCGATGGAGTTTAGTTTTGCATCAGATCTGAGTTTGTTTCTACTGCTGGTTTAAAGTCGTCATGAAGTTTCAATGGTCAAACTTCCCGTGGATATGGAGCAGGCTTTGAACGGGGTCCTTGAGAGAATCCGAAGAAGAAGAAAAGACGTCAGGTTTTTACAAAAAAGAAAACATCAAAAGCCCAAACTGAACCCAGGGTTACATGTTGCCTCAGCACGTGGGTCAGAACTGTCAGAAACGGTTTGTGGAGGTGAACCGACCTTGAACCTGAAATCTGTTCAAATAAATTAAACTCCTGCACAGAGTCCAAACACTCAGATCGACAGGATGTTTCCTTGATCTTCATTGGCCCGTCAGTGCAGGACGGCGGCGGACAGTTAAACACACACACAGATAGTTCCTTGACATTTGTACAAAATCCAGAAACAGAGTCCGACATGGAATCAGCGCGGGACCGGCGGCTCCGGAACCTGCCGTCCACCGGGTCGTCAGCTCGCGGCCCCTTCTTTAGAAGCAGGGTGTGCTTTTGCTTTTTTTCATTTTTTTTTTAACGAACACACGACAGGCATGCTATTTACTTTCTGACATGCAGCACGTTCTGTGAGCGAGAAGGTGGGCGGGGCCTGCGAGCGGAGACACTCCCCCGGTGGACCTGAGAACCGGGGAGACGCCGCCGGTTGCTCGTGGTGATTCAGCATCATTTGATCCCTCTCTTTAGGTTTTGCGGAGGAGCGCGAGGAAGGGGGGTGAGGGTGGCGGACAGAGGATGACACGTTGGACAAACGGACGGAAAGCACCTTTTGAGGCCGGCGGCTCAAACCTGAGCAGTTCTGAACCACTTCAAAACCTTATTGTTATAATTCTACCTGACAACCTTTGCATATATTGTTCTCACAGATCTCCCTAAGCAACGATACAATTCATTCCTCTAATCTCTGATCTAAAATTCTGATTGATAGACTCTAGATAATATGAGCTTGTTAGCGTACATTCTTCGCTGTCTAGGCATGTTTGTTTTTTTATTTGAATCCCGCCCCCGCTTACAAAAATATCCCCCAGACGACTATAAATCTCCTCGACGATAGTCTGAGCAGCACAAAACGACTCCCAAGTTGACGCCACCTGTAAAATGCTCTGTTGGCTCTGTTGTCTTTGGGTTTTCCAGGCTCTCGTACAAACACGTGTTGGTGTCGGGTTCGAGACCCGACGCTGTTGAGAATGTCTAGTGGGCCAGATCGTAGGTCGATGATCGACGTGCCGAAAAAGGACGGGGTGAGGCGACGACACCTCAAAGTGAAAGCTCCCGAATTATTTTAACAGTCACGTTTTTTTAAACAGTCTAATCTTGCAGATTTTGGCTTGTGGATTAAAAATTGTACTGTCTTCTTTGTTGTTGTTGTTGTTGTTGTTGTTTTGGCTTTGATTCAACCATTTAAAGGTGCATTAGGGAACTTTTTTCGTGTGAAGAGGGAACAGGCGCGGACTTAACTGGTTGCCTCTGCTAAGCTAACATGTGACGTGCGGTAACTAGTTGCGCTATTCTTGGTAAGCTTTAGCTAGCTAGCTCTTATTGTACAATAACGGTGCATAATAGGTCGGAAATGGAGTGCGTCAACAAACAACCGGCAACCTCTCGCTCACTCTCACGTGCACCCCCGGCAGAGTTACCGCCATCGTCCTAGTCCAGGTCCGAGTCTGCTCTCTGGCGCCACCTCCAGTTCCGCTAGTAGTAAGTGTATATGGGCGGGGAAGAAGAGCAGAGGCTGCCGCGGTTAGCGATGCTTGCTAACTTTACTGTTGTGATTTCTTTCTTTATGACAAACGCTCATAAAGAAAATATTAGAGGGGGCGCTACAGACAAGCATTTCCTGTAAGGTCCCTAATGCTCCTTTAAAACTCTGTGGAGCAACATCCTAAGGAATCTACTCTCGGGAGCACTCGACCGCTTCTATCCAGCACCTCTAACTCACTCTGCTGCAGAACTCCTCAGCTCCTCCGAGCCTCCGTGATAAATCCACTGTGGCATCGTATGGAGGAGGAGGAGGAGGAGGAAGAGGAGGAGGATAGAAGAGCGATCAATAAGGCCATCGTTTGGAAAGAGAAACAAAATTGCAAAGCTCCGAACTGCAACTCGGCGACTCCAAAGGCGCAGCGCCCATTTTTTTTTTCCTTTGAAATATAACCTGCTCCTGCCTTTCAGGTTACAGCCCCCCTAACACTAGCACATATATAAAGGCCCCGCCCACCCCCTTACTGCGACACCCACCCCTCACCCCTGACCCCTCTGTCAACCTGCAGAACACAATATTAGTTACATTCGTCAAAGGAAATAATACACGTTCAATGACAGGACTCTGTTTTACAGACGTCTCGTCACCTGCCGCCGCCTGAAAAGGTGCTTTTTGAAAGGGGGGGGCAGGTCCGGGGGGGGGTGGGGAGGTGAAGGAGAGGGGGGCGGGGTTTAAGGGTGGAGGGTGGGATAGCGAAGCAGGTCAGAAAATCAGCAAAGCGTTCACACACACACACACACACACACACGCACGCACACACACCAAACACAAATCTCACGTGAACAGTGACGCTGACATTCACATGCACACGCAGCTGTTTACAGGCGGGGGAGACTCCACATCAAAGGAAAAACCAACATCAAGCCGATGAAGGGGGCGGAGCCGCGACTCAGACGTTTGTCAATATTCATCCGACACCTTCCGTCGGCTCTGGAATCCTCCAGAGGAGGAAGAGTCGCTCCTCACTTTGTCCTCAAACACTGCGGCGAAAACAAAGTCTCACCTTGACTTCTGTTATCTCCTGTCAAGGTGCAGTGCATGGGATTTAGTGACCTCTCGTGGTGAAGTTGGGTATTGCGAATACGTAGGCGATAAGAAATGGAACGAATTTCACCACAGTCGTTAATGTACCGTTATATTTATCGTGACTTTAACAAGAACATAGGACCTAATAATAAAACACAGTGATAATCAGTCGCCCCCCAGTGGATGTCTTTAGCATTGCAGATACTTGCTGCGCTGGTTTAAAGTCGTCACGAAGTTACGTATTAAATGCAGGTAGAAATGGAAAAGTAACGTCCGCTAAATCGTACACACAGCACCTTGAAATGCAGATTTCGGAGACTTCCTCCAGCTCGTGCCACCGATAATTAACCTCCTCAACTCTCGATGGAAAAATGGGAAGGGGCGGGGCCACGGAACGAAGACACGTGGGTCCGCTCCACTGGTCTGAAGCAGGTTTTTCCTTTAAGCGGCTGCCCGTCCGTACTGTACATGCACAGGCTGGGTGTTTGCCATGCCAACCTTCCAGTACATCACAAAGTTTTAACAGTAAGCACACTGAAATAGAACAGGCCTGTGGATGGAAGAACAAAGCCAGCCTTTGCCCCCCCCCTCCCCCCACCCACCCGAGGGTGGGTGGGTGGGTGGGTTTTGCCCAACTTGGACTGGAGCCACAGAACGGAGGTACGTTTACTCTGCGCACCACGATCCAAGCGGGCGAGCGAGAGCTGGGTATTGCTGCTGGCACTTTCACCGTAACGGGAGAAAGCGCGAAGACTCGGCTGTTGCTGACAGACAGTCGGGGCTGAATTGGCTTCTTTTTTTTTTTTTTCGAGTTTATGATGAAAATGTGAATTATTTCGCGTCACATGCACAAGCTGGACTTTGGAGACGATCACAGAGGGTATGGCAGCCCATTTCCAATCTGCTATATCAAGATAAGCAAAATCTAGATCATAGAAATTAGAATGAATTTTCTTCAAAATTCACAAAGATTTGACGAAACGGAAAGAAACACAAATTTGTAAAATACTGAGTTTCTGAATAAAATTCCATTTTTTTTGGTGTCAAAAACACAAGTGTTTCCCATAATTACGAGGAAATGCAGCAAAAACGTATCGTTTTTACCCATTGTTGAAAACTTCAATCCACCATTTGTGTTTTTGTGAGTCTAACTTTTGTTGTCATCGTTTCCGGCGGTAATGGACTCCCATAAGGTGCAGCACCAAACCCCCAACAAACACACAACTCACAGACGCTCCCAACGTGACACAGCCAACACACAGACGCACACGTCACTCTCTCATGTCCACACACGACGTCTTCAGGGTCGAGAAAGCAATGAGGGCCTTTTAGGGTCGATTCAACTCAGGGTCCAAAAACTCATCCCACACCTTGTTTGTTCCTGACAGGATGGAAAGGACAGGGAAGAGGGCGAAGCAAAGCAAAAAAACAAAACAACAGGAACATCGCTGATTGCGAATTGAGAGAGTGAAATAAAACAAAAGATGAGCTAACAATGGGTTTTCATCTAAGGTTCATCATCATTTATTAGAAAATGTTCTTTTACCTGAGAGAATCCTTCAATAGCTTCCTTTACCCAGTCACAAAAAGTGGTCTGTGTTTGTGCGTGTGCATGTGTGTGTGCGTGGAGCGCATCAAAGCCAAGCCGAGCTCTCAAAGGTGGGTGCGTTTGAAATGAGCGTCATTATTATTATTATTGTTATTATTAGTATTTTCCCCACAAATGTATAAAAATCCGATGAGGCGACAAAATTCGCCGAAACTCGTTTATTGCACTTCATTAAAAAAGTCCATGTAAACTTCATTATTAGTCGTCGCTGCTTTAAGGCTGTGACTGTTTATTCTTAACTGGTGTTTAAATAAAACAAAAACAAAAGAGACGGGTGCAAAAAGGAATCGGGTTCAGGTGCAAATTAGGTCTTTTTCGCGTGATGCGATTTGATTCTTGGTTTGGGCCGTTCAAAGTGCTTTTTAGTTAAGTGCTTCACGTCAAGTGATGGTCGATGGCGGTTTTCTCGAAAAGTATTTTTGTGATTGTGATTGAAATTCGGGGTCAAAACGGAAGTAGACTGAGTTCCCACCGGTCAACATCGACCACCACCTTTAACATTAACTTGGTCGTAGGTTAGAAAAATTAAAGCTTCACACACAGATATTGCAGAATTCTTTTCAGGCTAAATCTCGGGAGTCGGCGGCTTTGAACATTCAACGCACCTGGCCGAGAGAGCGACGGCGTCCGGTTGGGACTTCCAGCTTCTGGGCAACACGCACATACGCATACACACACACCACTTTCTGAGCAGTTTACAAAAAACAGCACATCTCATAGAATCCTTATTCTCCACAACATCCCCCAGTGCCCCCCCAACTGGTTTCTCTGGGACCGGGACGACCGACGAAGAGGCACCGAGCCCGAGCGCCAGCCGGCCCGACTCGCTCGCTCGCTCGCTGGCTAGCTGGCCGGCCGGGCTCAGAGCCAGCTCGCCCGGGTAGTCCGGACCCCCGCCCACACGAAGTAGCAAGGGTCTTCAGGTCAAGCAAAGAACCTCTGGAATTCCAAGCCGGGGCCGAATTTAATTCCACGAGCGAAAAAAGTGGCTCGTTGTTGTTGTTGTTGTTGTTGTCGTAGCGCTGAGCTCGTGTTTTGGAGGGAGTCGGAGGGGAATTGCATAGACGTCTTGCTACTTGCATGTTTTCACAAACTACATTTGGCATGGAGGGGACCAAGCACAACCATAAAACCAAAAAACATCACAGACAATCTCCACCCTTGTCCAATGTGTCAACATGCGAGAATAAACCAGGATCATAATAATCTATGGAGGGATGTTTACAGTCCTCCACGAAAACCAGCCCTAAAAATACACCCACACCCGCACTCTGCTTTGTTGTGGTCTGGTAAAGCTCAGTTTACTTGATTCCGGGCGGCCATTACTGGACCGAGTTACTAGTTTCACTAGTCAGTGTCATCGTCTGCTAGAACCACATTTACACGAAGTGTTGGACACGTCAAAAGCTGCGGGACCGTGAGTGAAAGATGACCACCGGAGGGCGACATTCTCTCCGAGGATAACAAAGGGGCGTTGCCCTTGCGATGACAAAAGCTAAAGCTAAATTCTTGCTAAAATCGCGCCGGTTAGCTTCGAAACTAACTCTCAAATCTGCGAGGCTAACACGCTAACTAACAATAACAGATGTTCTGACCTTTTCTGACGACTCAAGCTGGAGTTGCGCCTTTTTTATCGTAAGAGGCAGCTAGCCTATGCCCTCGTGCATAAAAACGGTTTCGCGCTGGTGAGTAAAACTTGGTTACGAGTTAATTTAGGCAATTCCTTTTTTTCAATTATTACCGAAGGTACCGTGACGCAAATGCACCACAGAGGAAGTCGGAGGCAGATGTGCGTAATAGGAAGTACGAAAACTGCCAATCACAGAAATCCTGGCCTGCGTCACCTCCAGTGGCTGCGCCGTTACCCCTCTGGGCTGGAGAGGTATTGCTCAAAGTTTGGAAAAACCAAAATGGCGGTGGCTTTTTCGATGTGTCCAACAGTGAGAGGTGCTAATGGAGTCGTTACATGTTTACCCAGCTGTAAACTGCTGCGGCTTCTCGCCACTTCTTTACACGAAGAACTGAGCTCTGCAGCTTTTAAGGCTGGTTTCCTGGAGGTCGAGGACTTGTGGACAAATGGGGGGAAAATCGAATTGGGGACTTTTCCAACTATCCAGTGGGAGGAGCTACAGCAGCAGCAGTAGCGGCGGCGGCGGCGGCGGCGGTGGTGGTGGTGGCGGCGGCGGCGGCAGCGAGGTTAGCTCACATTCAATAACACATTAGCTCGCTCAGCTCACGTCGCTCAACCTCCTGCGAGAAGTAAAGGAAAAAAACAAACTAAAGAAAGTTGCCGCCTCCTGACCTTCAGCTGCTGAGGCTGCCGGGCAACGCCCACCTGAATCGTTTGGAAGAGTCCGATTCCATAGGTGAACACACACACAACCATCGGCATTCATGTCTAGCGTGTCATGTTGTGAGAATATGAGGGATACAAATATCTCTCTGCAAACAAGAGGAGGCACAGGGTTTTATGATTAATATCACGGAGCACTTCTGAATATGGATCTGCATGCACGTGAGAGAGTGCACACATACAAATGTAAGAAGCATTACACGTTACTTTAGCTTTTTTTTTTCTTTCCATCTCGTACATGACAGTGGGATGGGGCGGTTAAATTTTACTCTGCCATAAAATCCCGAGTGTTGTTGTTGTTGTTGTTGTTGTTGTATGTTTTTGTATTTACATCCTTGGTTATGGCCCAAAAACAAAAACAAAAAATTAAATGCAAAATGAAATGAAAATTGAAAAACAAAAAAAACAAACAAAAACAAAACAAAAACAAAAAAAAAACAAAAAAACAGAAGGGAAAACATACAAAAATACATAACATAGTATTGCACCTTGCAGACGGGCAATATATACTCTCAGTTTTTGTTGGTTGGTTTGAAACCTCTGTGTGACACCACTATTTCTTTCTGCTGGTGTGTGGAAGTTAGGTTGTGGGTGCCGGGCTCAGGTCCAGCCCCCTCCTGTCAGCTACATTCAATACCATAAAACACTCAGCCATTACAAAAGGTCCTGGTCCCTCGGGCCCCGGCGCCCATTCACATTTTAGGTTTACTGTCTATAGCTGGAGAAGTGCTCACGTTTAACCCCTCGACTCTTGAAAAACAAAAGAAAATGATCCACGACAATTTTGACCCCCTTGCGTCGCATCTCCACGTCATCTGAGAACCAAATCGATAAGATAGAGGGCGCCAGAGCCCGAGGGACCCCCGAGTTCCTTTTGTAACTTTTACTGATGCGTACACACAAGCACATAATTATCTTTAACATATACATTTTTTTTTTAAATCTATATATGCATCGCTGAACTTTCACATGTGCCTGCAAAATATTATGACTCCTCCCAAGTTCCTTTGAGTTTTGTGTTGAAGTGAGGTATGACAAGATTGTGTTTCAGGTTTTTTTTTTTTTTTTTTTCTTTTTAAGGATTTTTTGTTTTTTTCAGTTTCTGTTGCATTAATTTTCCTGTTTGTGTGTGTTTTTTCTCCAAAGTTGTATCATATCATAAAAAAACAAACATATTATAAAAAAAAGAAGAAATTCCTGTTTTTGTTGGTTTGTAAATTCCTCCTGATAAGAGGGGACGGACAACTGGACAGACACACAGACAAACAGATCAGTTGGCTTATCAACACAAACTATAGATGTGAAAAAGAAGTGAAATATTTTCTATGTTACACTGCACGCATGGTCAAAAAGTGACTACAGCTGTTTTTTTCCTCTTTTACACAGAGCAGTTTAAGCGTCAAAAAACCAACAGAAAAAATAAGAAAAATGATAAAATGAAAAAAAAAAAGCTCTCCAATAATTTTATTCAGGAGTCTTTTTTTTAAAAGTCATCTCTTTTTCATTTTCGTTTTATGGATTTATAATCATTTCATATATTTTTTCTTTTTCTTTATCTAAATCAGATTCAGAATGTAAAGCAGCATTAGAACCCCTACTGTCACACACACATACCCAGTCAGCTCACGAGAAGAAAGGATGTCTCTCTCTCTCTCTCTCTCTCTCTCTCTTTCTCTCTCTCTCTTTCTCTCAGTTCTTTGTGTCGCGATTCCAAACCTGCATCTGTGGAATGGATCTCTTCCTGATCCTGTGAAAGTTGGAGGTTATTCCTTTTTGACAGAGCTGAGGGGGAGGGGGGAGGTGGAGAGGGGCGGGGACATTTGGCGTGGTCAGCTGGCGTAGGGGCGGGCTCATGTGGGAGGTGAGGGGTGGTGGTGGGGGGGGGCAGGGGGGTGGCTGCGCCAAAAAGG
The DNA here is from genome assembly GCA_016785325.1 of Chascanopsetta lugubris. Lineage (NCBI taxonomy): Eukaryota > Metazoa > Chordata > Actinopteri > Pleuronectiformes > Bothidae > Chascanopsetta > Chascanopsetta lugubris. The sequence continues at coordinate 14,258 of JAFBJT010000314.1, forward strand.
GGGAGGAGACTGTTTTCTCTTTCCGCCCCTCCCCCGCCTCTCGCCTTCCTTTCCCGAGTGTCTGTGAGTTATCGTCTGTGCAGCCGCCCACTTCGCCCGCGCTCGCTCGCCCGCTCGCCCGCTCGCTCGCCCGCCCGCCCGCCCGCCCGTGTCAGTGATGGCAGTGAGGGTCGGCGCCCTCAGCTTTTTCCTTCTCCTGTCCCACGTTGTTTTTGTTTATTCCTTGTTGTTAAAAACCTCTTTCTCTTGAATCCTCACATTCTGGAAAAAGTTCCCGTGGTTTGCTGCTGCTTTACCGTTCACATTCATTCGGTGGCGCCACTCTAAAGGGCAGTTATGGCCAGCCTTGTCTCACAAGGGAGAGGCCCTGGATCCCAAATTTTGGTGTCAATGGTTCTGGGACGAAAAAACAAAACCCCCACCCGCCCGAGCAGGTGAGCAGGGCGGAGATAGCTGGGGGGGGGAGGAAAGGGGGAGGAGAGAGTGACAGAGTGGGAGGATGTTTGGAAGGAGGGCTCTGAATGGGGGGGAGTCGCCAGGCGGACTCTGCTGTGGGGAGGGTGGGTACGACGGGGGAGTAAGTGCTACACAGCCCTCCCTACTCTTCAGGGGTGTCTCTCCATCCTTAAGGGGTTAAGGTAAGGGGTGAGGGTGGAGGGGTGAGGGTGGAGGGGTGAGGGTTATGTGCTGTTGGTCTAATACTGACAACAAGACAGGTTTGGGGCTGAGCCCACTGCAACTGCCAGCCTCTGTTTCACAGAGCAGGTCAGGAAACCCATGAGGAGGAAGGGGAGGGGACCGGGAAGGGGGAGGAGTTAGGATCGAACCCAACCAGGGACAAGATTTGGAGGG
>JAFBJT010000322.1:0-11000 GCA_016785325.1 Chascanopsetta lugubris
AGTGAGGTAAAGAGGTGCAGGCAGGACCGCCACCACCACCAGAACCAGCCACAGACAACTCACCCCCCCCCCCCCCCCCCCCCCCCCCCCCCCCCCCACACACACACACAACCATGGAGCTTAGTCAGTGAAACCCGGGGTCTCCTCATACGTCACTAGAAGCTCGCAGGGGGAATTCCTCTCCAGAAAACCAGTAACACTGGAGGTCAGCGGCTCTGGAGTGGGGTGACATCTGCTGGATGAACAAGCCCTGGCAACATGAAACCGTTCATTGCATCTTACAACAGCAGGGGGCAGAGTCGAGGCGTGCAGCTGTGTGCTGTCAGTGATTGAAGTTTTTAACCTAATGAACCAAGGTTCAGTGTGTAAGATTTAGGTGAAGTTATTTTCATTTCTATTGAAAAAAACTGCAATTCAAAATTTCAATAGGAATACACTTTTATTATATTGTCTAATTACCCAAATGTACAAATATTCTTATTAGTCTGGTATGGTTCCTTCCTTCACACCAGGAGTCTACTCTTGAACACTGTCTCTTTGATATTTAATCATTTGTCACTAGTTTAACTTTGAAATAACCACTACAATCCATCCATTACTGCCATTGGAATTTTCCTTTCAAACGATCCAATACAATATCAAAATGTTGATATCTGTCTTCAATAAACAAAGTTGGGTATACAATTGTTTAAAGTTTATTTTCTTATCAAAAAAGTGACACAATTATGTTGAAAATAGTTGATATATTTCAAAACTTTCCTCCATTTACATGACACATTCTGCTTCGCCCAACTTCAACTGAAACCTCGACATTTAGTAACAGGAACATGACAAAAATGTATCTTTCTTCAACTCGAGACAAACAACAAAGTAGCAAAAGTCATATCATAATATATGAAATACCCCCAAAATTCACTTTGTAAAAAAAAAAAAAAGCACTGAGGTTCAATTCAAAATGGCAGCTTTAACTCAACGACAGTGGCCGAACATTCAAAACATTTCCCTCAGTAGAGATTTGGTGACGTTTGGTGAAGAGCTCAGAAGCTGACGTGGTTTTTAATCTCCTTAATCTGCTTCATCATGTCACTGATCTGCTGCCCCTGTTCTCTGAGCACGTCCTGGACGACCTTCTTCTGCTGGGCGTTGAGCGACACCGTTGTTCTGCCGGCGGGTGCCTCCTTGTCCACCTGCTTTTTCTGGTACTCCATCTTCATGTTCACCTGCTTGATGCAGTTGTCCAAGTGCTTCAGTTGATCACTGATGGTCTGCAGCTCCTTCTTCATATCCTTCTCGCTGTTGGACAGGATGGGCAGTTGACTCTGAAGACTGCCCAGCACCCTTTTCACCCTGGTCATGATGGTTTCCTGGCGGTACTTTGCGTCTTCGTACTTATCGGCGAGTCGCTCGGCCGCCTCTGTCAGATTCTTTCTCTCCTCGCTGCACAGCGACATCTCCTCCAGCTGCTTATTCTTCTGGGTGGTCAGGAGTTTCACTCGTTTCTGCATCTCCTCGCGGGCCAGATCCTGCTTGAGGATGTATTCCTCTCTGAAGACCTGTGTGGCTCTGCTGAGGAGCTGCAGACACTCCGCTGGAGGTGGTGACATCTCCTTGTCCCCGGCCTTGAGCACCAGGGGGTTGGTGGAGCTGCGTGCCAGGATGCTGCGGATGTGCTGCTCGAAGGAGTCGCTGGCCAAGCTGCGCAGGGGGGAGTTAATGGAGCCCGGGCCCGAATGTGAGCAGAGCAGCGGAGGCGATGGGGGGCGAATGGAGCTCAGCAGGGGCAGCAGGATGCACTCGTACGTGCTGGTGATGCAGATCATGGTGGCGCCCAGCGAGAGATCAGACACAATCAGAAAGCCGAGAACCGGGGCAGACTGACTGGTGGCGAGAGGCCTGGTGCAAAGAATGTGCTCCACAATGCAGCGCTTCTCTGCAGCCAGCTCCTGGAGACTGTCCTTATCCTCCTCGTTGGACTGGAGGAACATCTGCAGCTTGTTGACCCAGATCAGCCCCACGCTGTGCACCCCCGCTTCGTGCGTGCAGTGGTACCGGTGCTGGCAGAGGGGGTCCCTGTGCAGCCTGATGGGGCAGGTGAAGTCAAACTCCGGGGGCTCCTCGTCCTCTCCGGTGGCAACTTTGAGGGTGAGCTCCAGCTCCACACACTCGAAGACATACAGAGCCGACACCGCCTCCCCTCCTCGGATCCACTTCTCCACGGCCTGCGTTTCCTCCTCCTCCTCGGGCTCCAGCACCACACAGTGGTACAGGGTTCCCGTTTCCGTGGCGATGACCAGGATGCTGGGCACGCAGGGCAGGCAGAGAATGGCACAGGCGTCATAGCCGTAGTTATCCTCTGCGGCGGGATACATGGGGAGGGGTCCCACGGGTTTGCTCAGATTCACACCGGTCGCCTGGCTCACGTAGCTCAAATAGGTCTCCCCGTTTTCGTAGAGGATGTACAGGGGATACACCAGCTGCTCTTTGGGGCTCTGTGCCCCCAGCTTCCGGGGTGGGGAGGACGCGGGGCCGAAGTCAAAGGCAACTGCGATCTCCCCCAGGGAAGCCGCGTATGAGCAGACAGTTGGATGGGCGCTGCTGTCATCCTCAGACTGGGACAGAGAGAGGACTCTGACCGGCGTCTGGGGCGACTTCAGGCCGTAAAACCGGATTGTGTTGTCGGAGGTGAGTAGTACCAGGTGGGGCTCGTCGGTCTCGCTGGGGTACCAGGCCGCCTGCCGCAGTTTCACCGACTGGGAGCTGGTGAAGAAGCGCTCCGCCACCGGGAGGGTCTTGCAGTTGATCTCGCTGCGTCCGCCCTCGAACTCGGACATTTTCCCCCAGCGCTGCGGGAGCTCCAGCACCGAGACCCCGCGCTGCCCGACCAACGCGACGTGGTGCTGGGTGGGACTGAGCAGGACCTGGTTGACCTCGAAAAGCGGCGGGTTGATGCAGAACAGGGTCTGGCAGTTCCCGCTGCCCCGACCCTCCTCCGTGTTCAGCTGCCTCAGGTTGGTGGTGTAAAACAAGCGCTCCTCGTCGTCCCACACGAATAAATCTCCACCCAAACAAAACGTGAGGTTCTTTGCGATTCCCCTCTCATGTCTGTTCCTCTCTGGGTCAATATTCTCTCGTATTTTTCTGAAAATCGTGTGGTTTGGTAACTCATTCACCCACCACTCCGCGCCGAAAGCCGCCATCTTGTTCTGCCGTCTGTCGCGGAGGGAAAATACAGTGGGGTGCATCACGACAGTTGCGTTGCCGTATTACGGCAACCGGTGTCGCACACCCGGAATCACCATGGTGGTGAAAGAGACATCCTCACAACTGTTCTCCCAAACATTTCTATCAAATGAGTGATTTAGGATACTAAGATACATGGATGTGTTTTCTGATAAGAACATATGGACATTTTAATCGTTTTTGTATACTATAGTTTGTATATATTATAAATTTAAAGTATTTTTAATGCCACAATTCTGAGTTATACAGAGGAAGTGAAGATTTTTTAACAGGGACTTTATATTTGTAGTGCTGAGCAGGTGTTTCAGTGGTGACCCGAGGTGGTTCACTCTTGTTGGGGCAGCCTTTAATGTCTGACAGTTACCATACCATAATGTAGACTGGTCGTGGTTCTGAAATGTAACACTAGGCTCCGCGAAATGCCACTCAGACTGGACTGTGCCTTTCCCTGCTCGAAATCAGAATCTATTTCTAATATTAAATCATAGTAGTAATAACTGACAGGTATCAAAGCATCTTAGCATGCCTATAAACAAAGGGAGAACTAGTCACTCTGCAGTTCTGTGGACTTGTGTACAAAACAGGTCTGAGGATTTTTAGTCGTCCAGGTCAAAGCAAATAGTTATGATTCGTCACAACAGATGAAGCCTGTTGGGTGAGAGGTGAAAAACGAGGGCTCCGTGACGTCCCACGAGAACAAATCTCTACCCAAACCAAAGGTGAGGGTCTGAGTGACCCCCGTCCCATTCGTGCACCTCTCAAAGTCCGACCTCTCTCGAATTTGTCTGAAAACTGTGTGGCTTGGTCACTCATTCGCCCAGTTTCTGAATCAAAGAACGCCATCTTGTTCTGCCGAAAAAACATCGGGGTGCTTCACGACAGTCGTATTAACGTATTACGACGGCCGGTGTCGCACATTTTGCAGAATCACCATGGCGTTGAAAGAGACAGCAGGGCTGTACGAAACACTGAAAGGAGAGTGGAATAAGAAAAACCCGAATCTGAGTAAATGCGGGGAACTCCTCAGCAAACTTAAGGTAACATTTTAATGGATTTACCCGGTTGTGTTTGAATGTGCCGAACCCGGAACGCATAAAGTAAAATAGCGTTAGCGCTGCTAGCAAACAGAGCTAGCACCCAAAGCTATCTAGGCTAACGCTTAGTGTAATTTCCCGTTTGTCAAACCTTTTACACCTGTCGTCATCTCTTCTGTCTAATAATAACAATAATAAAGTTGTATTTTATTGTAACTTAGGCCGTATATTACTTTTTTAACGGTAGACTAAAACAGCTGCTGTCAGTGTTGCTAATGTATTGGGTTAATTGATACGCATTATTTTCTATTACACTGGTTATGACATGAATATATCTACCAATCTATTGAGTCATTGATTAAGGCATTGATTTGATTATCACTTATTATTTAATGGCATGCAAACTCAATCGTTTCTAAGTCAAGTGTTCAGCACTATTTTTCTCATACATCATCTAAACAATCCTGAACATTCATATCTGATGATATGAAAATGTTAATTCCTTTTGAAGTACTAAAGGTTCAACTCTTGTTATTCTAATATTGCGTAAAGTGTGAGTTGCACTTTAAATCTAAGATGTTAGTAATTTACTCCTAACTTAATTTGACAGATTTCATTGTTGGAGCTGAACTTTTTACCGACCTCGGGGTCTGCACTCACCAAGCAGCAGCTCATTTTAGCCCGTGAGTATGGCTTCATTTTTTAAATAGTATTTATTTATATTTTTCACGAGTCCAAAGTAAAGAGAGTTTCATTTGTCACTCTCTCTGTTGATACTGATCCACCCCTGTGTTTCAGGAGATGTCCTTGAAATCGGAGCCTTGTGGAGCATCCTCAAGAAGGACATCCCATCCTTTGAGAGATATATGGCCCAGCTGAAATGCTACTACTTTGATTACAAGTAATGTCACCATCCCAGCTGTCAGCTGTCGATGAATTTTGTGACTTTTCACTAACTCTGTAACATCACTCGGCCTTTTGTCACACAGAGACGAGTTGCCCGAAGCTGCCTACATGCACCAGTTGCTTGGACTGAACCTGCTCTTCCTGCTCTCACAGAACCGTGTGTCTGAGTTTCACACGGAACTCGAGCGACTGAGTGCACGAGACATTCAGACCAACATATACATCAGACACCCAGTGTCCTTAGAGCAGGTACTGTAGTTATTCTAGCTTAATGTACAAATGTATGAAATCGCAGCGTTATTCCTCATTTTGACATGTCTGAAACTGTTATCCTCACAATGGTTCCTTTTCCCAAATGACTGATTTAGGATATTAAAAACATGGATGTGTTTTCTGACATTAGAATATGTGAAATGTGAATTCTCTATATACTTAATTCTGCCTCTTTATCAATAATAACTTGTATGGCAATGCCACATTCATGTTTTTGTTTTTTAATCTTTTGGTCATTTCAGTACTTGATGGAGGGAAGCTATAACAAGGTTTTTCTTGCCAAAGGCAACATTCCTGCCGAGAGCTACACATTTTTTATAGATATCCTGCTTGACACAATTCGGTAAGGTTCAATATGGTCACCACTGCTTTCTTTGCACACATGTTGCTTTATTGCTTTACCCTCAGTCTGTTTTTATAACCACAACAGTCAACATGTTTAATTGTCTTCTAAGTGTGATTTTTAAAATGACCTCAGCTTGACCTGTGAAATTGTAATTACAGCGATGAGATCGCAGGTTGCATAGAGAAAGCGTATGAACAGATCCAGTTCGGAGAAGCTACACGTGTGCTTTTCTTCAGTACCCCAAAAAAGATGACGGACTATGCCAAGAAGGTTTGTATATTTCCCTTTTTTAAGCATAGACAATGTTATATTCACTGATAAAGATGAAAATATGTTCTGTAGATATGATGAAGCTTTTGTATAATTTTAGGTTTGATGGCAATGACACATTGGGGGTTTATTTATGTAAAATATAGAGATACAAGGACAAACATAAATCTCTAAAACTGACTCAAACATCCTCTTAGAATTGCACACATGGGGAGTAAAATGGTAAAACTGATTGTACTTTGTATTTCAGAGAGGATGGAGTTTGAGCCCAGATGGCTATTACTCTTTCACCAGTCAGCAGCAGCGGACAGAAGAAGTGACCATTCCCTCCACTGAGCTGGCACAACAGGTCATCGAATATGCACGACAGCTGGAAATGATTGTGTAATCCGCCCCCAGGAACACACTCGACCATGTACAGACATACTCAGACACACAACGATGATCCAGTATACATACAGTCTGCGCAGATGCAGTTTCCCTGAAGGGTTTTGACTTTTTTTTTGCCGGTGTGGTAAATTTGTTGTTCATACTAAAAAAAGGAAAAAAAATGCATTTTCTCTCTTTTTTGTATATTTTCACCCATATAAAGATCTTCCTGTCATTTTGAAACAAGGTGAATGAGTCCGTTCAGTAAATCTACTTTTCCTAAACGTAAAGGATTTATATTTTACATTTGATTATTTCACTCAAGATGCCACTAGTCAAATTTTAGAAATGGAGGTTTTCGTGGGTCATTCTCAGCTGGTGGCCGAAAACAACCTCAAGTTCACCACAATTGCCACCTTTTGACTTTGCCTTTCAGTGAAACATTAATCTTTGCTCGACTCAGCAGCTCCTTCCGGTTAAAACTCTCTTTGTATACAAAATTCAACTTCTGGTTGGTGAAGCTCACAAAAATGTATTGCCCTTGCCTTGTATCCTAGCAACTGAAAGAATTGCCATTGAAGTTGGTGTTTTCTAAATGGTAATGTCTCTTCCTCTCCAGATGGTTTGTAATCCAGTTGATCTGATAATGGAACTCTTTGTCTGTAATAAATGATTTAGAGAGAAAAATGTTTGAATGACCAGGTCCTTTAAAAAAAAACAAAAAAAAAAAACAAAGCCACAATTCTGACTTTTCCGGTGAAGTCAGTTGTAGAGACATTTTTTTCATTGACTGCATTGTGTCAGGGGTGAGCAGGTGTTTCATCAGTGACCTGAGGAAGTGCACAGTCGTTAGGGTTGTGAGAGTTTGATCAAAGACAAGCTGTGTTGGATTTACTGACGTGTGAAGTGCCATGTTGCAGCTGATGAGCCTAGTTATCCCAACGGAAAGTAGATGGTGTTGTACAGATCTACATGTCTTTATGAGATACTTCTGTCCATGGTTCAAAAACCTCTACACTCGAACACTTTCCTGAAACTTTTGAAAATGAAAGGTTTAGTGTGTGAATTAAATTGTATTTAGCATCAGCAGAGATGACCAAACTGTGGTGATGTTTTTGTGAACATATAATCACTTGAAATTCTGAACGGCTGTTTTCATCTCCTTAGAATGCGTCTTTACTGAAAGGTGACTGTTGATCCCTTTCTGCTTTTAAATCCTTATCACAACCTGCTGACATTGAAATTTGTTTTTGACAACATGGCCACTAGATGTCACTATATCTTACACACTGTACCTTTAAACAACCATTACAAGGATCCAGGTGCGAGGAAAACAGAAGTGCAGCACAGAGGCATTGGGGATCACACGTTTCAACCTGCACACTTTGTTGTTTTGATCATTTGATCGCGTGTGTGTGTGTGTGTGTGGGGGGGGGGGGGGGGGGGGGGGGGGTGTTTACACGTGTAAACAACCACAGATGTGTGTAAATGTATCGAACATCAGTAACTATCTGTCCATGATGTCACATCACATGGTTCCACTGACAAGACCATATAGTCCAGCAGCCTAAAGCCACGATGCTGTCAATGATTAGTGCGGATGTGTTGGCACAGGGCAGAGAGAGAGAGAGAGAGGGAAGGAGTGAGGGAGTGATGTGGAGAGAGAGAGAGAGGGAGAGAGAGACGGAGAGAGAGAGAGAGGGAGGATGCTGCCAGCGGAAAATGGCTGCTGCAACCTCAAGCCTATCCTGATACACCGAAACGACATCAAGGTGGAGAGAGGAAGGGAGAGGGGGATCAGGAGGATGAGAGCAGACAGAGGGAGGATGTGAGCGAGTGTTTCCTGAAAGGAGGATAAAAAAAAGAGAGATAGAGGGAGAGGAGGAGGAGGAGGAGAGGAGAGGAGAGGAGAGGAGAGCCCGGGGTGGGCTGCTGCAAGCGGCGGGCAACACCGAGCCATGGAGGGCGAGTAAGTCCTTACATTTTCATCTTCTATTCCCAAACACTGCACCTGTGTGTGTGTGTGTGTGTGTGTGTGTATACATTCATTTCTGTCTGTCTGTACAAATACATGTTCTGTCCATCCGAGAGAGAGAGAGAGAGAGAGGGAGGGAAGAAAGGAACATTTAAAAGCAGGAGAAATGGAGAGGAGCAGCGCCACGGAGCATCCAGCATCACGTTGTCACAGTTTTAGCTTCCGAGAATAAAAACACCATGACGTCGTCTTCAAGCTACATTTCTCCCATTTACCATCTATTTACATTCACATCTGTAAACACACACGCGCGCGCGCGCGCACACACACACACACACACTTTCTCTCTCTCTCTCTCTCTCACACACACACACACACACACATTTATTTATATACATCCGTGCGTGCCAATATGTGGGATAAATGTTGCGCCCTGCTGCACCTACATGTGGACCTGCACACACACGCGCGCGCACACACACACACACACACACACACACACACTCACACACCCATAACCATTAGTGACAAAGATTAAAAAAAAAAAAAAAGATATCAAAAAATTAGATTAATATTAATTTTTCTTTTGAAAAAAAAAGTATCAACCGTGACGGAATAAATCGGAATGAAATAAACATGGCGAGGCGGCGGCGCGTCATCCAGGGCTCGGCTGCTCGGGAGACGGAGGCAGGGCGAGATGGAGGCGTTGTGATTTTTATCAACGTGTCTCGGGCTTTCATTATGATTTTTTAAAGCCAAACTTTATGAATGAAATGTGATTTTTTTCCCTCCCTCTCACCCCTCCTCTCCTCTCCTCCTTCCCTTTTCTAATCGGCCCCCTCCCCCATCCCTCTCTCTCTCTCTCTCCTCGTTTCCTCTCACCCACTCGTTCCCTTTCTCCACATTGTATTTTATTATAGGCCTTATAATAACAAAGCAGCGGTTGACACACACACACACACACGCGCGTGCACACGCGCACACGCATATGTATATGGAGGATCAGCAGCAGCAGCAGCAGCAGCAGCAGCGGTGTCGATGCTCGTCCTCCTTCTGTCCCATTCATAAAAAACACATAACATGATATCGGGGTGTGTTAATGAGCGTGTGCAGCAGCAGCAGCAGCAGTAGCAGCAGTAGCAGCAGCAGCAGGGGCGGAATGAAGAGCAGGAAGGAGGAAGGGGGGGAAACGTCCTCTTAGAATGAATGTAACAATTGAAAAATAGCGAGGCTCTTGGTTTTAGAAGGAAAAACGAAGGCTGAGTTGTATGTGCGCACATTTCATGCACACGAGAAGAAGAAGAAGAAGAAGAGCGACGCTGAATTATTCAGCCGGTGTTGGGGCCTCTGATGGCGGCTGGGTGCGTTCATTGATACATCTGGATCTGTGGGAAACACTCATCCTCCCATTCTGCCTTTTCTCTGTGTGCGGCTCCTTTATCTCTCTCACCGAACCGTCACGTGCTACGATCATTCTTATGTATCCCATAAATCAGTTTAAAGGTACAGTGTGCAGGATGAGGTGACATCTAGTGGTGGAGTGTCATGTTTCTGCTGGGTCACACCCACAAGGAGAACCTTTTCGCTTGTGATTAAAGGTGCAGTGTGTACGATTTGGTGACATCTAGAGTTGAAGTCGAAGCACGCAGGAGAACCTATGGTCGACCTCGGTCGTCATTATGAACCTCAAAGATGTTGAATATGTCCACTCGGGGCTACTGTAAAAAAACATGGCGGCCCCCGTAGAGAGGACCCACTCCCCATGTAAATATACATGAATGGGCTCGTGTAAAGGAAGTGGGAATAAAAATACATTTAGGTTGATTATGAAAATATTGTTTTGTAATATTTCAGAAGTGACAAAATGGACCCAAACCTTACACACTGCACCTTTAAATCCTCCATTCATCCGTCCATTCTTTCTCCCAATGGCTCCTTCATCCCTGTCATTCCAGTTTTGATTGTGAGGTTAAAGGGACAGTGTGTAGGATTTAGTGACATCTCATGGTGAAGTGCTATGGACCTTTCTTGCATTTACCTTAATGATGGGTCATTATCGCATGATTATTATAATATTATGATGAAGCATCACAATATAATAATAATCAAAATAATCTCTCTAGTTCAATAATATTATTTTCTTGGGGGGGGGGGGGGGGGGGGGGCCCCCGGGGGGTGTGGTCCCTGGTGGCTGTGGGGCTGCGTACTCAGCCTACAGTTACAGTAGGGACCTACTGTGTATGTACTTCCTGTTTGTGTGTGTGTGTGTGTGTGTGTGTGTGTGTGTGTTTAATGCGCTCTCCCTCCTGCCTCCCCTGACAGTGTGCGTGTTCGTGCAGTGGTGATGACACGTGACGACTCCAGTGGCGGTTGGGTGCCCCTTGGAGGTGGCGGCCTCAGTCATGTGGTCATATGCAAGGGGCGGTCCCATGACGGCAGGGGGCGGAGAGAGCACATCATACGCGGGGAGCGGCTGCGAGACCGAGCAGTGAGTGTGTGCGTGTGTGTGTTATGGCCGTCTTTGGTGTCACGTTGTTGTTGCACCTGAAGACTGCAGCTTTACAGGATGCATGTTGTGTGTGGGGGA
>JAFBJT010000322.1:11214-24802 GCA_016785325.1 Chascanopsetta lugubris
TCGGGCTCGCCCTCGTCCTCCACACCAGAAGAGGGCGACACCGAGGACGACGGTCAAGCTGTGAGTATCCGAGCCGGCCCCCCGCACAAGTGTCTCCTTTGCTCCCTTCCCCCTTGAACATTCCCGCGTCCTCCGCCAGTCCCATACAGGAAGCGAGTCGTCGTCCAACAGCAGAAAGGAGATGCTTCCCAAACCCATCACCATCGTGACCAGCGAGTCGTCGGCCACCTGCTTCGTGCGCCCGGAGGAGTTCAGCTTTGGGCCGGGTCACGCCGGCACCACGCAGACGCCCGCTCAGGTCACTCTTCGCCGTCTCCTCCCGTTGTTTACTGTGATAACTTGATGCTGGAGGTTCCTCCGCCACAGCTCCTGTCCCTTTAAAGGTCCAGTGAGTTGGATTTGAGTGAAGCGATCTCCATTCCCATTTGTAGAAATGAAATATGAAATAGTTATATAGATGTGAATGTAGAACATATTTTCATCGTTGTAGAAGTCATACGTTAAGGCGATTATATAAACAGAAGAATATCTGCATCATTGTTTTGTATCCTATTTCCGCCAATAGACGCATTCATTACTTTTCCTACATCTTACACACTGCACCTTTAAATTGCCCATTGGACAATCTAACACAGAAAAGGGCACAGCGGCGCTGACATGTCGAGTCACTATGAAATGAAAGCAGCGGCTGGATGACGTGCTCATGTTCCACAGAATGAAATCTTAACCAGGTTTGTATCCTGAGCCCTCATGCATCTCCAGGATCTGTTCCCCTGCTGGTCAACGTGTGTAACCACCGCCTCGGAACACGCTGTCCCCGACTCATCCTGTAATTCTATATCCTGTCCACAGATCCACACCAGGCCGGGACAGCACCAGCTCTCGGCAGTGTTGAATCCCCCGGCGCCCCCGCCCCCACCTCCGGCTCCGCCCACCCCTCCCGTCGGGCCGCCGGCCTCGTCCCCTCTATCGCCGCTCTCCCCCACCATCTCCCTGCTGGAGGAGGGCGACCTGCGCAGCGTGGACCCCTGCAAGGACCTGTGGGGCTCGAGGGGTTACGAGGACTACAGACGGGCGGGGGCCACCAGGACTATGGTCGGGGGGCTGACGGGGGGCGTGGTCGTGGGCGGCGGCGGCGGGAGTTTGCCGGACAAGTCGGAGCTGTGCGTGGTTCGCTTTGAGAAGGACTTGGCGGGCGTGGGGACGGCGGGGTGCGACGTGACCGTGAGTCTGGACAGCAAGGCGGCCCAGCGTCTGTCCTCGTCCTCGCCCACCTGCATGTCCATGCCCAATGCTGTGTCCGGCGTGTCCTCAGGTGCCGGCTCTCCCCAGGAGACCGGCAAAGGCTCACCCTCCCCGTGCTGCATCCACACCTCGCTGGCCACGCCCCGCTCACGGACGCGGAAGAGAGGGGGCGGGGCCAGCAGCGGCGACGCGGGGGTCATCTCCCCCGACGACGACAGCCCCTGTCCCCAGGCCTCGTCGTCGTGCTCGTCTCGGTGCGTGTACTGCCGCTCGTTTTTCAGCGCCTCGGAAAACGGGCGGGGCCGCTGCAGGGACGCCCCGGACCCGGCCCTGCACTGCCTTCGCCAGTGGACCTGCGTGTGGTGCGCGGAGAGTCTGCTCTACCACTGCATGTCGGACTCGGAGGGAGAGTTCTGGGAGCCTTGTTCGTGCGATGACTCGTTGGGGGGCCACCCGCACCCCCTCTGCTGCGCCCGCTGGCTGGCCCTCCTGGCCCTGTCGCTCTTCGTGCCCTGCATGTGCTGCTACCTGCCTTTACGCGCCTGCCTACGGTGCGGCGAGAGGTGCGGCTGCTGCGGGGGGAAGCACAAGGCGGTCCGATGAGGCCAGGCCCCGGGGGGTGGGGTGGGGTGGGGGTGGGAATGGGAGGGGTCCCCCAGACCAATGGGGACGCAGGGGGCGGAGCTCAGCGGGTGGAACGGTGCTCTCGGCCCGACCCGGACCTCCCCGACGCGGCCCTCCGAAGCCCCCGCCGGCCTTTCACTGCATTCCGCTCTTTCTCTTTTCAACCCGGGGGCCTTCCTCTGCGGCCCCCCGCCTGCTGCAGGTGCGCCGCACTCAGACCAGGCTCTGTGGGAGTCATCTCCAGCCTTCAAAGTGGATTTACAGAGGGTGAGCTGTCAGAGACTGAACTCGCTGGAGGAGCTGCGGAGGGAAAGATGATGTTGATGATACACTGTTTCAAATGTCCGTTTTTTTTTTTTTTTATTTCGACGGAAAAAATCGCTGAAAAAAACAAACTAAAGATGTTTATATATATGATTGTAATAATTTTAATTGGTATATTTTATTAAATGTAAAAACATATTGACAGAATCCCCCAGTGGCTCACACATCGACAGATTCACTAACATGAGATCTTGGGGATGTTGCGTGTTCCACGTTGGCCTGTCTATCAGTCAGATGAAGAGATATCACCCTTTACCTCTAATTTTACCTCAGATGTTTCTCAAACCCTGGTGGAGCAGAGAGTTAGGGGGCGGAGCCAGCAGAAGCCAGAGCAGTCTTGAAAAAAGGAGACTGGAGGAGTCGACCCCAGTGGAGGGAAACTGCAAAGGGACAATTATAGTCGAGGGAAGTTGCAATGACAACCACAAAGAATTATAAGTCATAATGTGATTCATTGTGGTCGTTTGTAACCAAACATGAGATTATTTTGTTTTTCTGAAAAGAAAAAAAAAATCACGAATGTATGTTGAACTTTTAAACACCCTCACTTTACATGTGTGCTTTCATCTTTCCATGTATTTCTGGTATTAATCATAGAAAACATCACGTACGACCACTGTAAGTGTTGAATCAGTCAAGGTGCTTAAAACCGAGGCCTCTGAACGAGTCTATTCTACCTAATGTACCCGAGGAGCGGACCCACCCACTCCCACGGTACAGGGCACGGGTCCGTGTGTCCAGGCCTTTAAATGAGACGCCACCAAAAAAAAAAAAGCAGAAAAAAAAACGAAGTGCAATGAACCATGTGCTGAGAGTATTTTTGTACCAGTCACGTTAGGAAAAACTAGAAAATGGAAAAGAACTGAAAACTGTGGTTGTGTTTTGGTGTTTGATGTCGAGCAGGCGAGAAACGGGAACACACACGTGTCTTTGAGCAACAGCATGGATCTCACACCCGCGTGACATTTGAACATACGTGCTGCAGACTGTCGACATCATGATGAACGGAGGAGGGTCTCTGTCCGGAAACAGTGTTTGCTGAATGTTGCTTTTTGTATGAAGTTTCAAAAGCTGCTATTTTAAGTCCTGCCCAGACATTCTTCTCTTCAAACTCCCAGAGTCTGACACAATCCTTCAAATATTTCATTCAGCCGAGGTTTCAAAAAACATCCAATTCAGCCCGAGATGTTTCTGACTTGTGATGTACGTTGCATTTCTCTGTCTCTTCTGCTTCTGGTCACAGGAGGAGGGGGTTCGATTGGATCATTGATAAGTAGAATACCAGGCTTGTTGTTTACACTCAATCACAAATATCTGTGCCCTGATATTTCAATGATTTCCTGCGGAAAACAGTAGAAATGTAAACACTGATTACAGCCTCAACATATGTCGTTTTTTTCTCTCTGTAACCTTCAAATATTCGTTCCTGACCCACGTCACATCCTGATGCCAGGTTTTGTGCAATTGGTTGCATTTGTGTTCTTGCGCTGACAATGATCGATTAGATAAACAAATCAGGTGACTTGGGTTGAAAATGTCCTTGACAGGAGTTTTACACTAAATCAGAAAATAACTTGAAATGCATCGTGCATCACAGATAGACAAAAATCTGCAGGGACATTTGCCCTCTTCTACATTTCCCACAAAGGGAAACTATGTCGACTAGCACCTCTTCAGTCTCCCTCCTCTGATGGACGACAACATTCAGGAAGAACCAACCTTTTCAGAAGCTTCACCAGATTATCGACATTTTAGTTTTCACCAAATACTTTTATCCAAAGCGAGTGAACAAGCAGTGGGGTTCAGACACTGGGAAGTAATGGCTGCTGATGACCTTTGACCTCTCTGTTGTGGGACAGTGGTCGCCACTGCTCCATTACACGGCCAACCATGATCCTGTGTTTACTCTTAGTCTCTCTCTCTCTCTCTCTCTCTCTCTCACACACACACACAAAGTCCCCCACACATCTGTGGTGCATAGACGTGCACACACACACACACACACACATTCACTTGATGGTGCAGATGTACAGAACTATTAAAGCCATTGCACAGTTTGCGAGAGCTGGTCCAGAGATGGTGTTAGAGTTCAGTACTGACAGTCATGCGCTCACAACTGCAGGCCCCATTCTTACATCTTAATAAATGTGCCTTTTGATTTGAGTAATCAATAACTTATGATTTCCAAGTAACTCTGTATTAAGTACTATTTTCTTTTTTGGGTTCCTGATTTCTGCCAATGTGCATATTTTCAAATGTACGTATTTATTAGTTTCAAAGTAATTAATGAGATATTACCTGTTTATTTATTTATTGAGATATTTATTCTGATTCTTTATTTTTTTGAGACAGGTTTTTATCTTCCGTGCTGTCTTACTTCTGACTTTGTGCCAATGTGCTGCTTTGAGGTGTTACATATCGTGGGTTTGTATCATTATTAAACCCTCACTCTATATTTTAAAAACCAGCTTCCTGTTCTCTCTCACTCGGACACTCACGCTGCCTTTTTTGTGATTATCAGAAAATCTCATACTCTCAAATCTTGACACTGTGTCAACAGAATTACTTTACAGTTTGCCGCTTTAGATATGAATGGAAAATGACATGCAAGTCTTAACCGACTGGACCTTTAATCAACATTTTAGAATGACACTGTAATCTGTTCATCTCATGGACTTGGAGGTGGGCTCATACAGCGGGGGGGGGGGCTCAAAACTAACAGAAAGTACAGAGTGAGCGTTGGACCACCGTAAAGAAGTAACAACCCTTTAATTCAGAGCAAGAAGCAAATGTAATGAAAGAACTTTACCCCCCGGCAGGTTCGGTCCATCCAGAACCCGTGATGTGATGGGTTGTTGTCAGTCAGGTGCTGCCGTCATTTGATCGTCTGCTACTTTACAGAAAACATGTGCTGTCGTTTGTGTTTGAGGATTTCCGTGGAGGTGAGGGTCAAGTCTTCGTGACACACGTCGCAGTGGTAGACTCTGCTGAGACTGGACACTGAGGAGGGACCCGCCTTTCTCTCACATGGATCTGGAAACACAACACAAACAAATCTGTTCATCTGTGTCGGAGTGAAAAGAGGTTATGTGACTCGTTCGCAGGGGTGCACACTGCTACAAGTCGACAGTCTCACGCTATTTTCACTGTCAACTTTCTTCCCTCCCTCCCTCCCTCACGGAAAAGCATAGACTGCTGTGATTGGCCAGCATGGTCAGCTGCTCCCAGCTAATGTAGGAAGTGACCTGCCTGCTGACACATCAGATTCTGACGTACAGCCCCAGTGACACGAGCTCCAACAGCAAGTAAATGAAAATATGGAATAAGAAGGATATGGCTGCTTTGATATATTCCAATAGCAATTTAAATCAATCACTTGTCAACATAAATAAACTCAATTCTGACCTTCATCTGTCTCCTGCTGTTCCCCTGCTGGCCTGCAGGAGGCCTCGTGCTGCATGCGTTCGAGTGGTGTCAGGGGCATGTAGAGGTCACAGTT
This sequence comes from Chascanopsetta lugubris, assembly GCA_016785325.1. Taxonomy (NCBI): domain Eukaryota; kingdom Metazoa; phylum Chordata; class Actinopteri; order Pleuronectiformes; family Bothidae; genus Chascanopsetta; species Chascanopsetta lugubris. Next base: position 16,907 of record JAFBJT010000322.1, read on the forward strand.
TGGACAAGTCCAGAAAGTACGTAAACACTCGCTGTAGAGATCCCGGGAGTCCTGCACATCACAGTGAAACATTTACAAGTTAACCACCGTAAATCTCACATCAATATAATCATTTCATTGTTGTTATTAAAAGTCTCTTTTTTATACTTAAAAAAAAAAATCGATAAATAATTCTAGTGGCAGAAATGGAACATTTGAATCATTCAGCTTCGAGAGGCCCAATCAAACCGACAGACTCACGGCCAGACAGTTGTAGGTGAAGAAGCTGGTGACACTCAGGCCGCCTTTGATTGGATGAGGTTTGGCCTCGGCTCCGGGAAACAGTGGGGTTAAATCTGGAACTTTGCTGAGCTCAGACTCAGGCTGGGGGCCGACGTACAGGTTCTGGATCTGGAACGCCGCAAGGCGCCGTAAGCTGTAAACCACCTGAGCAGGAAGTTGAAGAGGACGTTCGGTTATTCTGAGAAGCAACAAATCAAATTCGAGGACGGGAGAAAAGTATATGGAAAATACACGTGAACACCGGAAAAGACACAAATTGATATATAAACAATTGTTTTTAAAGCAAAGAGATACTGAAAGTAACTATGTAAAATTATATAGTGACATCTAGAGGTGAAGTTCGATACTACAGCTGAGTGCCTCTCACCTCAACCTTCCCTTCATAGTATATGTAGCAGGACCTATGGCAGACTTCAGTTATCATTGAAACACAAAGGTTGTTTCTTACGACTTGCTATCGTTTGAACGACATGATTCTATTACCCAGAGTTCAGTGCTGCGTACGTACCTCAGTGTAGAGCTGGAAGCGAACCAGGTCGTCCCTCAGCTTCTCCATGACTCTGCGAGACACTCCCTGTGCTGCTGCTGCTGCTCCTTCCACGGTGTCCTGCGCCAGCTGGGCCAGCAGGAGGCGCTCCCACTCAGCCCTCAGGCTGAGAGCTGTGGACAGGACCTTCAGCGCCTCCTCTGGCTCCTTCAGCTCCAGCTCCAGCCAGCCGTCCACCACCAGACGAGTACAGTCGGCGTTACTGTCCACAGAGTTGGCGACCAGCAGCAGAGCCTGGTGAGCAGGAGGACACATGAACATCCACACTAGGTTATGGGATGGACCGTGATAGAATAAGACATATCATATCGCGGTTTAACCAGGTTAATGAAAGAAAAACATGGGATAAAAAGGTGAGCGATGGGGATACTCCTCCTCTGGTACTAACTTGCAGGGCGGGGACCCGCACACAGTTGGACAGATATGGTTTGTTGGTCTCCAGCAGAGTGACGAAGGCGAGCAGCTGGTGTCTGTTGCTGCCTTTGCGGTCAGGTCCTGCGAGCGGGACACGGGAACAAAGAGGAGATGTTGTTAAACACTGAAAGAAAAAAAAATACAACTAGGATTTTGCAAATTGACCTGTGATTTTATGAGATACCTTCTCTGTTGTCGTCCTCAGGAACATGTAGAACCTCCGGGTCACTTGCAAACACACTGGTTGGGTGAATCACCACCCCCTGCTTGTTCTTTGTGTGAAACACCTGCACAGTATAACACCACGGAATGTAAACATGTTTATTCATCCCACGTCATTAGTTTAATCATCACTGCTGTCGTGGTGTGAACCTCATGAATGTGGGGGGGAGGGGCAGCGGGAGGTCTGACCTGCTCCGAGTCCTTGCGTGTGGAGTTGTGTTCGTCGGGCAGAGCCAGCTGAGGATAGAGGCCTCGACAAAGCAGCATCTTCATCAGAGTCTGCTGGTGTGACGACAGGTCCTGGCTGACGGTGACGGCTTCCTGCAGCTGGGTCATGTTGTGACGCAACTTGAACTTCACTTCCTGTTCGAGAGCAAACACGGGCACAGCACTCGATGTGAGACGCAAACAGACTGCTGTTGTAAAATGTTTGGCTTGTATCGTGTCTAAATCTTGTTTTTCATAGTTACTCCGATTATCTTTATCTGTTTAAGTTGGGCTGACCTGTATGTCCATGTTCTGGCCTGATCCCTCCTTGTCCTTCTTGTGTTTGCCTCTTTCCTCCGTGTCCGATCCTGAGGAGAACTCTCCGTCCTGGCCTTCCTCCAGCCTCAGCACTTTACGTTTGGTGTTCTCCTGCTGCTCGTGATCTCTCTTCAGCTGGTGCAGCTTCCTCCTCTCCGTCAGCCTCTCCCTGCGCTGCCCACGGTCACCATCGGACGTGGAGCTGCTCTCTGATTCCAGGAGGCCGTGGCTCTTCAGCAAGTCCTGAAGTCACCCACGGAGGAAGCGTGTCATGAGATACATTCTTTAAAAGTGATCTGCATGTTGTTTTTCAGTGTGCTGACTGCTGAGTCAGTATCCTGCCTTGAACTGTCTGCGGAGGTTGACCATCTCATACAGTCGCTGTTCTTCCAAACCTCTCCTCCTGCACCACTTCCTCGAGCCCCCGCCTCTCTCTCCCTTCACCTGATCGATTCAAAGAAACAAGGACCAGATCGGACGTGTCAGTAACCATTAACCTGTTTATATCAAAGCGCCATTGGAAACATAGTGCTGCCTCTACTAACCTCCACCCACGCGTTGAAGGTAGACAGAAGGGTAAAGGGGTCTCCCTGGTTGCTGTGCAGGGGCTGGCGCGCAGTGGCACAGTCTGGATTGTGTTGTGAGCTGCGCAGGAATGGTGACTGAACACTGAGCGCTGCTGCCACTGTCAATATGGGCTCCACCAGGTTAAACAATGAGCCCAGCACCAGCATCTTCCCTGGATGAACACAAACAAGTAGACACACAGAGACAGACACACACATGCTGAGATCCAGAGCTGCAGCAATTAAACAGGATTCAACATCTTACAATGTGCATCATGCAACTACTGATTTGTTATTTCAATCTTACCAATGACAACATCCACTGGCAGCTGTGCCAGCAACGTCCCAATAGAGGTGAGCTCCCCAACATTGTCCAGCGCCCCCTGGTCTTTTAGATAAGTAACTGCTGTCTGGATACTCGCAGCTGGTGGTGGATCGATGAAGATGAAGGACAGTGGATCACCGAGACACATACTCTTCATCTGGAGGGAAAGAACACGCATAAGTAAAGCTAGAATTGAATTATGGGAGTAGAAGCGTTAAAACATGAAGTGATGTCTTGGAGACCTGGAGAATGAGGGAGTCCAGAGCCACTCGGTGGATTTCAGGGACGGGATAAGGTGCAAAAGCATCATAGTCAGACTCTGCATACAGGCGGTAACAGACTCCGGGTCCTGTGCGTCCTGCTCGACCTTTTCTCTGCTCAGAACTGGCTCTGCTGATCCAGAACTCCTGCAGACGCTGCATCTTGGCCTTAGGATCAAAACTCATTTCTTTTACCTTTCCTATGACAAACAAAACAAAACAGTTATGTTGTTGTTTAGGTTCATGCTAATTTCCCCCCCATTTTGAATCAGCAAATACTTTCGCACCTGAGTCGACAACAAAGCGCACGCCATCAATTGTGACTGACGTCTCAGCAATATTAGTCGAGATGATGCACTTTCTCACCCCAGGTGGAGCAATGTCAAACACCTGAGTATCAACATGACAGGAGAAATATAAATATAAAAGCAATATAGTGATAAACTATAACTAATAATAAAACACCCTATGTCCATTCTAACCTAAACAAAGCGGAGTGTACCTTGTCCTGCTGAGCCAGAGAGAGCGTGCTGTGCAGAGGTAAGATGATCCAGCGGAGTGTGTGAGTGGCGTAAACCTGACAGGCCTCCTGGATGGTGGAGATCTCTGCCACGCCGCTGAGGAAGATGAGCAGGTCACCGCGCTCCTCTGGTGGGTAGCGTTGATCGATTCCCTGCAGGATGCGCAGGTACGGTCTGGGATCCATCTTCTCTGAACGCGAGGCCTGCTCCTCTGGAGGAATGGGCTGGTAAATCACCTTCATGCAGGCGAGACGGAGATAAGATGCGTTTTCTACACGTTCACATTTTCAACAAAAACGGGTTCCGCTGGGCCTGGTGAGGTGCAATTTCCACACCCGTCTGCTCACCTGTATAGGAAACAGTCTACCGGGCACCTGCAGCACAGGAGCGTTATTGAAGTAGTCTGAGAAGAGTTTGATGTTGATGGTGGCTGACATGAGGATGAGACGCAGGTCCTGACTTTCAGCCACCAGCGTGCGCAGGACCCCGAGCAGGAAGTCGCAGTGAAGATGTCTCTCGTGGACCTCATCCACGATCACCACCTGGTACTGAGACAGCGCGCGGTCCTGCTGGATCTGTCGCAGCAGCAGCCCCTCGGTCAGGAACAGCAGTTTGGTGGCCAGGGTCCGGGTGGTCTCAAAGCGGATTTGGTAGCCCACCTGACAGGGGATTGCATTTCATGTGATCTACGACAGTTTTCAAATAAGCACTTAATGCATCACTGACAATATAAACTGCTCATTTCGCAGCAATAAAACAATAACTTGTACATCGAGGTGACGATGCACTAAGTTCATCCCATATCTTAAACACTGGACCTTTAATTCGCTATGGTGCAGGTGTGGGGGTCCATATTTGGGGACAAACCTTGGATCCATACTGATTCAGGCTCTCGAAGCTCACTCTCTTCGCCAGGGAGATGCAGGCGATCCTTCGAGGCTGAGTACAGGCGACCTGAGAGAACCCGGAAGAGAGGAGGTACTGGGGCACCTGGGTGGATTTCCCACAGCCCGTGTCTCCTGCCACCACCACCACTGGGTGTCTCCTCACCAGCTCCACTATTCGGTCCCTGTACTGGAAGATGGGCAGGTTCTTCTGCTCCCTCCGCAGTTTGGCCAGTTTACTGAAGCTCTGTCTCTGGTTGAAGTCCAGGAAGTGGAGCAGAGCCAGGCGACAGTCCGAGATCTCCTGCTCCCCCGGTCCTGACGACCGCTGCCGACCCCTGTGCCCTGACTTCCCCATGCGCTCCTCAATGTCCCTGGTACAAACGGACAGATTGATCCGGTAGCGGGCATCGTACTTGTTAGGAAGACCGAGATCCACCTTCGTAGTTTTCCCCTTGTCCCTCCTCTCCTGTTCCCCGTCCTCGTGTGTCCTGCCTCCCGTCGATCCACCACACATCTCCCTCTTGGTTTTAAACCTCTGGAAGCGGTCAAAGAAAGTCCAAAAGTCCCGGTGCTCCGGGCTTCCCGCCCGGATGTAGTCATGCTGGCGGAAAAACACCTCGTCCAGCTCGGCTCGGCACTTGGGGTTGTCCCAGTCCCAGCTCCGGTTGTCTCTCCTCCGGTCCGAATCCATTATTAAACTCTATATTAAACCTGAACAGTATGGTTTTCCTTCATTGCGTTTAAAACAAACACTAAACATCTTAATATATATGAATCTAGGCAATTAAAGTGGAAAGAAACGAGGAAAACACCCGTTAGTACAGAGAGAAAAGGTGAATCTGCCTGCAGGAGCCGCGGAGCATAGGGGAACAATAACACGGTGGGACCATTTCCGCTCCGCTCTCTAAATTCTTACGGTTCATTCCAGGAGTCACATTAGTTCCGGGATGATACTTCTGGCTGACATCCTTAGATAAAGGAATAAATAAACATGTTGGTAAATTAAAGTAATTAGAACAAATGCTATAGAAATCAGGTGATCCTAAACGAATATTTTATTGAACAGTCTTACTATTTTATGAAATGCATTCCTGATTTCTTCAAAATTGCTTTATTTTGAAATGTAAAATGTAAGTATTCAAAATGGAATGCAGTGGAAGCGAAGACATGCTGCTGATACAATTCAAGAACTAGATAAAACATGTTGAATTGAACACAAATGTATAAGAAGCAGGAAATTATATTAGAAATATTTTATTTAAAAACATCTGATATACACATTTACACAGATGAAACAGGACATGTTGTCATAGGGTGTTGAGTGGATGAAAGGTCAGATTAGCACCTGAAACACTAAAAGACTAAAATTCAAACAAAACCCACAAATTAAATCTGTGTTTGATTCAGGTTAAAAAAAAAGCAGTAAAAACATTAAAATACAATCTGTGATGGGGCGATGGTTGAGCACTCACTAAAAAAGCGAAAATGCATATGATACCAAACCATAGGAGGCAAAGTGGGAGGAGCTTGTTGTCACTTTTGTCCCGAATTTAGAAAATTCAAAACAAGGACAACAAGGGAAAGGCAGTGGAACATATTTTTTACGTCAGTTTCTGAAAAAAAGAGGAAAAAAAAACAAAGAGGACAGAGTACGGGGACGTACAATTCATGTGTAACAATCAAACCTGCAATCTCGTCATTGTGCAGCTCATAACATTATTCTCCATTAAAAACACTAAACTATCAATCAAAACATTAAAAATGTCACATTTATTTACAAATGAAAACATTTCATCAACCCTGCCCGGTAAAATGCAATGAGACTGATGTTGCTCCTCGAGTCTGTGTCGCTGCAGTTGGACTGAGCGTCTCGCTCTGAGTCGGCTGGACGGTCAAACTGGTGTTTTAAGTGGAGCAACATTCTGTGCTATGGTTCGTCTCATCAGCACCTGTTCAAGTCCATATCTCGGGTCTTGTCTGACCGCTTCACAGTGGGTTTTAAACTCCCGTCTTCTCTTTGAGCCAGCCACGGAATTTGGTGACTGTTGTGTAGATGCCAGGTTTGTTCCTGCGAGCGCAGCCGTCGCCCCAGCTGACCACGCCTGCCAGGAACATGCGGCTGCCGGATGGACTGGACAGCGGGCCGCCGGAGTCACCCTGGAGTAACACAGTGGAATGTCCTTATAATGTAGTAACATACATGCAGGGCCAGGGGGCAGTGTGGGTCACAGTTTGAATTCCTTATTGCTTGTTTCTGCACATTTTCTTTGTCCTTCAAAGCTCAGTTTCTTCATTTGAATCATCTAAGGGAGATTGTTATTTTGTTTTTCAAATAGGTTATAAAATAAACAAAACCAAATGAGGTCATTGCTGTAATCAGTAAAAAAAAATATAGATAGAAGATGCGAAACACTCATCACCATGCTGTCAATGATAAAAGGTTCAGATACATTTATGGAGATGGAGAAAAGAAAAGTGAGGTCAGTGTGTGGACCAAAAGATTTTTAAATCCTTTTTTTATTACCTGACAAGCGTCGACTCCTCCTGTCAGAACTCCTGCACACAGCATGCGAGACGTGATCTGACCCCCCATCAGGTCGTCACACACAGAGTGGTTGATGATTCGGACCTGAGCCTTCTGAAGCACAGTCGCAGCAAATCCTGAATCACAGACACAACGGGGGGGAATCACTGAAAGCCTGAACGGCCAATAAAAGGTACAGTGTGAAGGATTCACAAACACATCACAAAGACATAGGATAATGGAACGAAGAATTCAGCGTCTCCATTCATATCCACGCACCTCCCTCTCGAGTGGCGCCCCACCCTGTGATCCACACCGTGTTCCCGGCGGGAAAGTCGTGCTGTGGAGCAGGTAGACAGATGGGTCTGATGTAGTCGGAGTAGGTGACGGGACTGTCGAGCTCCATCAGGGCGATGTCGTTGTCGAAGGTGTAGGCGTTGTAGCTGGGGTGGGGGATGATCTGCTTCAGGTTCCTCTTCACCGCGTTGCTGCCGACCGCCCGCTGGTTGTGGAGACCGAGGTACGCCTCCCATGTGCCGGGCTGAGAGAATCTGTTGGTACAAACACACACACACACACACACACACACACACACACACACACACACACACACACACACACACACACACACACACACACACACACACACACACACGTGAGTCACACGAACCATTGTGTGTGTTAGGTCTGGTAGTGCAGATCCTCATATCTTATTATTCTTTTTTTTTTCTTTTTTTTTTTTACCAAACTCAGTTTGTGGTTTTACAGGAAAAGTTTCTGTGACTATTACCTGTATAATTCTTCTCATTCTAATGATCCCGAT